>JAJLYW010000031.1:0-157209 GCA_030571845.1 Suhomyces yuchorum
GGAGAATTTTCAATCGATTTGGTGGGGTACTCGAATTTCCACGGGCTCGCGGCCACTCAAATGGCCCCAGATGTCCAGATGCGCCCAGCTGGGGCACGATAGGCCCCAGCAGGCTAGCGACAACACACCATAGTGCCACTGGTGGGACGGTTCATATAATTTTGCTACACCAAGATAGGCAGGCAGGTCCCAATGAAGCAATAGACGATGCCTTCAGACACCTGGCAATCGGTGGGCATGCGGTATTTTTTAGCGGCGGCCACAGCATGGTTAGGCAATATTATCGATCCATTTTATTTGTTGACTTCGGCAGGAAATTATCTCTGGCATTGACGATAATTATTGCGAAGGATCTTGCAGGCGTAATCTATAGCTTGGGAAAGGTAAAAGTTCCATTAATCCCGAGCCCTGGAGTGTCTGGCCATGCTGGCCCACGGTCGGCGTATATTTTCCCCACCCTCTGCTGGTTCCAAGTGGAGCAACTGTGGCCTATCCACAGCAGCATGACCGTCTTTTGGTGTTTGTCATGGTCCTTACATTCGTCCCCCACTTCTCACCAGGGCCCCACCTCCCCCCACCTGCAGGAGAACAAAAGACTGCAGGACAATGTCGCATCTACTTGACACATGCAGCCCCATTAACAGAAGCACTAAGACTATTAGCACAAACAATACCTAGCACTTAACCAAAAGTAGCACTAAGCCCTGAGGATCTTTTGCCCCTCTTGGTACGAAAGTCCAGTACATAGTCCTTAAAGAGAGACCAAAAGGGGCCTCCACATCAAAAGCAACGCCAGAGAAGCGACGAGCCCACCATTCCATTCCCCACTCAATGTTTGTACTTCAGCTCCTCATCCTATTATTAAATGTCTACGGAATATCCCAATGGATGGAGCCACGCCCAGTAGAATGTCTGGTTGTCAAGTTTGAATCGGAGCTCTGCAACTATACCATCCACACCTGCAATCGAAACGGTAGGTGTAATGATTCTGACGGACCATTTATTGCAAAAATCATCGCCAGGAAAGACATTTTTGAAGAAGAACTACTCTCTTCCGGAATCATTGAGGGCTGGGAATTTCTGGAAGATGGACCATGGCATGGGTGTATGGAGTACGCCAGAAAGGCAAACATCTGCCCACTGTATAGTAAATGTCCTCCCGACTGGTGTAAGAATGCATAATGCATAGAACCCAAGCGAAAGATACAATAGTAGTCATCCATACCGTTTACAATCAAGGAAATTGATGCGGTATAATCCTCCACTTTTGTAATGCCCTCAATCCGATGTTACACAGTGGAATATAAAAGGCACTCCGTTACTAGTTAACCAACATTAATAGTTCTGACCACATGCCAGACCCTCTATCTTCAGAACTCAGCGGTTACAAAAGTCCCTCGGAGAACCTGACATCCTTCAACTCGTACTAAAAATGATCCTAGCGGTACGAGAGTTTAACCGAATGGATTTCTTAGAGGTCAATAAGCTCCAGTACAAAATATCGACTTTAATGGAGTTAGCGACGTTAAATGCTAGTGATGGGAGTCCCCACTCCCTATTCAGAAATATCGTTGCTACAATTTTTTCAGGACCAATTAGAAAATACCCCTTGATCCGCTGCCATCTGGGGGACTAATGAGCTGATATACAAACAGGCCTTTTCTGGCTCCATATTGGCCATTACTATACAATGTCGCACGATGGCACTGGCGCGACATTGACCTCCCCACCTTGGACTTACCCCACAATCCCGCTGTTTTCAGTCTTCACCTACCTCCAACAGCTCTCCATAACTCCTCAAGAAGCGAGTGACCCCAAGAGTGCCCATTAGTATCCAACTCTTTTGTGCACATCCACCACATCTCCCATACCCTACTTCTCACACTGAACCCATTACCCTACTTAATAGGATCGGGCACGCGCACGACCCACAATACCATCGTGAAAAATTTCACCGATTATGTACTAGTTTTCTTTAGTATTGCAAGTGTATGTCACCAGGTTTCTGGTGGCTGCCGTTGGTCCTATGGCCACCGGCTTCCTACACTGGCTATAGAGATAATACATGGTTTGAGTCCGCCATTTGTTCTTAGACGGATGGTGGATATAGAGATTGTATACATTATAACCAGATTTGACACCAGATCATCTTTTCAAGGAATACTTGATCAAATCCTGGAAGCCGGTCACGGATTTGATCAAGTCTGAGTTGTCCACGTACTCGTTGGCCGAATGGGCCACGTGAATCGATCCGGGGCCGTAGAGGTAACGGTACTTGAGAGGAACCTTCAAGTGTGGAACATCGGTGCTGTAGGCCAAAATCACCGATCCGAAGCCAGGCACCTCGTAGTCGAGGTGGGTTTCTGGAACCTTGGCCGTCACCTTGACGCTCAAGTTATCCACATTGTCCACGATCTCGTGCACCAATCTGTCGACTTCGTCAACGTCTGCTGCCACTCTAATCGAGGCCACAGCCGTGGCATTCTCTGGAATGACATTCAAAGCTACTCCTGCGTTGACTATGCCGATATTGAGGGTGGAAGGACCCAACAATTCCGATTGAGGCCATTTGACTTGCAATAAGTCGTTCAACACGGGAATCAATGTTTCGGTGGCAGAAACCCCCAATTCGGGATATCCACTGTGGGATGCCTTGCCGTGGGCAAAGAGCTCAAACACATATATACCCTTGTGACCCACTCCAAGCTTCAATTCGGTAGGCTCTCCAAAGATTCCTGTCTCCCATTTTACTCCAAGTTGATCAACCTTTTCCATTCCTACGCCAGTAACCTCTTCTCCAACCACATATAACAACGAGACATCACCCTCTTTGATTTCCCCGGCCTTTACCAAAGTAAGAAAGGCAGCAATTTGTGTGGCTACCGAGGCCTTAGCATCGGTGGAACCTCTGCCATAAATACGTGAGCCCTTGATGCTGTAGGGGATGTAGGGAGGAACCGTGTCAATATGTGAAGTAACCACCACCTTGGTATCCCTTGTCTTGCCCAAGTAGGCGTAGATATTAAATCTTTCCTCGTATTCATCACCAATTTCCTGAATTTCCACAGTCAATCCGAACGACTCGAGGAATTCCTTGAGGAAATGGGAAACTTTGGCTTCATGAAACGAGAGCGAATTGATATCGACCAATTGCTTGTGGAATGAAAGAAGGGAAAACTTGCCGATGGTGTAGTCTTCGAGGCCTGGAAACTCATCTTGAGTGGCTTGGTAAAAGGTGTCAATGGAGTGCTTTTGGTCGGAAAAAACCACCTGTTGGTCATTGATGGCCAAGGAACATGCCCCAGTGGCAAAGACTGCCACTCCAGCCATAATAGACGTCAACTTCATCTCGTACTAATGTATTTACCAGGATTACTGATAACGCAGGGTGACACCCCAGTTATATAGCTTAGTCACCAATATATGCAGGACACCAATATCGGACTACCAGGGCACACAGTTAAGGGCCCCAAAGACGGAATTGGGGCGGAAATGGCTATCAGGGGTAAACCACAAGAGACTCAGCTCCAGCATTGGTGGCCCGATCATCGCAATTGGGGACTTTACCTTCTAAACTGAAGCATCGATCCATTGCTCATTGGCCAGAAAAGTCTCACTGTCCAGAGAGGAAAGGTATAGTGACAACTTGCATAAGAACCAACCGAAACACTGTGCCAAATCGTGAAGCTGTGGCATTCTGACGGAATTAAGGAGGAATGGGACGATACTTGATGGAAAACCCGGAAATTTTCAACCCTTCACCTATTAACTGACCCCAAATAGTGTGGAAATTCTGCTCAGAGCGAATTAATGATATTGATAGTTTCAAAAGAAAGAATGCCATAGGAATGTGGCTTCTAAGAGAGTCTGTTAGGTAGATTCTGTCAACTATCCATCTAACTATGAGCTAAATTGGGTGCTTAAGAGGTAGGTATCCTCCAATATGTGTCACTATGGGATCCAGTGAATATAGAAATTCAGCATGATCTCCCCGTTAAAGAAGCGAAAAGTGGTATTTGCGGG
The DNA here is from genome assembly GCA_030571845.1 of Suhomyces yuchorum. NCBI lineage: Eukaryota > Fungi > Ascomycota > Pichiomycetes > Serinales > Debaryomycetaceae > Suhomyces > Suhomyces yuchorum. The sequence continues at coordinate 4,024 of JAJLYW010000031.1, forward strand.
TACCGATCACTTGATCTAAAGTGCCTAGTGCCATGCGACACGTCTTATAGCCAATCTAACCAGGAATAGCAGAAGTAGGCTTTGTCAACGAATTACACAAACGGCACTCTTCGATGAGACAATACCGTGGAACAGGACCAGATGAATTAAGAAACTCAATCTCAACCGCAATAATTCGTAGAAGGGCCCAGTTTCAGTTCCCACTCCAAAATTCAAATGGTCTGTCCTCAGAGCCTCCATAGAGGCTGATGTAGGCTTATCTCGAGGCGCAACAATACTTATTATATAGCCACTATTATTCACATTACCGACCCACTGGGCCACTTGTTAGTGCCCTGCAAGGCACTAGATGCAACCCGCAGCACATGAGTTGTTATCCGTGGAAGCGGGTGGTTGGGAGGTGAATCTTCAATGGCCAACTAACTACACATGAAATGGAGACTGTTTATTTGTGTTTCTAAATCTCCTTGATTTTGGGCTCGTCTTGAGCGGTGGCTGGCTCAGGCTTGGACTCCGCACTGGTGTTGGCACTGGTGTCGTCGTTGGAGTTGTCAGACGATGGTTGTGTCTTTTTGTTCTCTGGCTCACGGCCCTCTCTGTTTGCCACCCAGTTCTCGAACTTCTGGTTCAAGTCCTCGGCAATTTCTTTGGCGGTACCCTCCCTGTCATCGGTAGCCGTCATCTTGGCCAATGCTCCCAGGATGTACCCGAAACAGCTGGTGATGTACTGGTCGATTTCAGGGTCTTTGCCTTCGGGATTGAGGATTTGACGGGCCAAATTCATCAAAGTCTGCTGGTCGTACTCCAGGGGAGCATCAGGGGCAGCTGCCGCCTGCTGGCTGGACTGTTGGGCTTCTGTAGGCGTTGCTGTTTCTTGTGGCATGATGTTGCTGTTGCGTTTCCGAGCCCACCGTGATATCTGGGGACACTTCGCGTCACGTGACACACTGGTAGTGCTGGAGGAGTTTCTACAGTCTTCAGGGTGACCAATTGCATGTATTGAGCAGGGGTTCTACTTCTTTGTTTCGAGTTTGCCCAAGTCCTCAAGCTTGCCGAGGTTAGCAAGCTTGTTTGGGCCCTCAAGTTTGCCTGCTTTTTCGAGTTTGCCCAAAGTCTCAAGCTTTCCCAAGCCTTTGGCAAATTCCTCCTTTTCAGGCCCAGAAAGCGTCTCCAACTTGGCGTACCCTTCCTTGATGGTGTTCTGGATGTCCTGAGAAGAGGGGTTTGGTCCGAGTTTGTCGGTAAGGACCTTTCCTAGTTCTCCAAATTGTGGTTTGTCTGACATGTTGTAAGGGGCAATTAAGTGTTGGTGAGCTTGATATATACCAAGTCACGTGTCTCATCACCACATTTGAAGCACGTGATCACATGTCACATGTCACGATATCACAGTATGTGAGGTTGCTCTACCTTGGGGACATGTTGCAGAGGATGTTCAAGCCCCGGCTAGTGGTAACTGACTGGGATGAGACGCTTACTGTTCTGGACACCCTAAAATGGGTTGCAGAAGCGGCCTACTTGCAAAAACCGGACTTTGAGCCTCCATTTAGCCACTTTTCATCGGTGTATATGGATGCATACAACCAGTATTCGGAAGAGTTCCAAGCCGCAAAGGGGAAGAGAGACCTGTTAGAGAAGGAAATTGAGTTCCAGAAGGACATGAGACGGGTGGAGATGGCCTCGATCAATGAAATTGTTCGGTTAGGCCTTTTCAAGGGTTTACAGAGGCACCACATTAGTGCTCAGGCCGAAAAGGTCGAGTTGCGGCCAGGGGCAATTGAATTCATAAAGAAATGCCATACGAACGAAGTGCCGGTGGTGATTTTGAGCGTAAACTGGACCAAATTGCTCATCCAAGAGCGTCTCAGGCGGGAAGGTCTCGAAGAGAGCGAACTTCTTCGAATAATTGTCAATGAGTTTGAATTCGAAAATGTGGTTGTTGATGGCAATTTACAAGAGTTAACTACCGGTTTCTGGTCCACCGAGACTGATGTAAGAACTGCCATGGACAAACTTGACGTGATAAAAGACTTGAAGAAACAAAATCAGGAAATATTGTATCTTGGAGATAGCACCACCGATCTATTAGCCATGCTCGAAAGCGATTGGGGTGTAGCTATCGAAGGTGGTTCTGTCGTAAAGAGCTTATCATCTCTAGGAATTGACTACGGCGATGATAAAAAATTAAGGGTTGGCAACTTCACTGATATCTTGAAATGGACCAAATTCTCCAGACATAACCTCATCTAGTCAGAGACTAGATAGGAGAATCTTTTGTAATGAATAGAGTGTTATAACTTGATTTTAGAATTGACTTCTGTAGTGTAAAATGGAAGGAAACGACGAATTCAAAGTACATTCCAATGTTGAGTTGTTAGTTACCCATAATGAAATCAGTCGCTTTTACTTGCTTTTCAGCTGTCAACATCGTTGGCAATGTCGATGCTACAATAAGTTCATTTCACGTATGCAATAGAGCTAAATATTATAATACAATGTACTCATCTTCTCCAATTATTAATCGCAGGAGCGTAAGGCTGTTGGATATGGGTCACCACACCACCTTGCATTGGAACGTATTGGCTGTATGCGTATCCTGGAGGTGGAGGGCCTGGAGGCATAGGATAATGTCCATTGGTGACCATTTGAGGATGATTCAATGGAGAACGATGGGGAGCACCTTGTGCATCAGGAGGAGCTTGATGTGGAGGTGGGAGTTGGCCAGGTGGAGGTGGAGGACCATGTTGGTAAAAGTATTGGGGTTGTTGGTTTGGAGACCAGCCTTGTTGAGGAGGATGAGGTAATTGAGCACCGATCTGTTGCTGTCTTGGTGACTTATGTTCTTGTTTGAATGGTTGTGGCATTGGGTAAACATGTTGCTGAGGTGTATGCTGTTGAGGGTAATGCTGAGATGGTTGTTGTGGGGTATGTTGAGGCATCATTACAGGCACTGCAGGAGATTGCAGGTGAGGAGGAACTGGTGTTTGATGAGCCGATTGTTGTCTTTGATGAATGGCTTGCTGAGACTGTTGAGGTTGTTGAGCCTGTGATTGAGTGGCTTGTTGTTGAGCTTGTTGCTGAGCTTGTTGCTGAGCTTGAGCTTGAGCTTGTTGTTGAGCTGATGGTTGAGGAGCTGGTGTTTGAGATTGACCCGGTTGTGCCTGTTGAGGACCTTGAATAAATGCAATTCTTTCGGAAGGCAATAATGCAACAAGGTCTCTCAATAAGAAACTTGGGACATCTGGAGGGTCTCTCAATGCCGGCACAGGACCCTCTTTCTTGGATGCTTTAACCAATACGTCTGCTCTTTCTTCAAAGTAGGTGGCATTCTTGATGTCTCCAACCGTCTTGAAGCATGCAGCAGAACGGGCACAGGCATCTGAAGCATCCATGAGTTGATCATCGCAACGTTCATAGACACAACTCAAACCATCCCAAGCGGTGGCAGTTCCAGGAGAACCCTCATCGATTTGTAATCTCAAAGCTTGGGAGTATGCAGCCAAAGCATCAGACAATTGTTTCAATTGCAAATACAACTTTCCGACTGCTAACCAAGTGATAGGGGAGTTTGATGCACGACGTAAGGCCACCTGGTATGAATCGTAAGCCAAACGAGGTTGTTCAACCAACGAGTATGCTTTACCCATCAAGTACCAAGGTAAGAAGTCACCATCAGAGTCTGCGTGATCTTCATCCTTTTCTTTCTCTAAGTCGATAATTTTGGTCAACAAGGCGATAGCCATTTCGGCACCATTCTTTTCGTTATTCAACAATAACAAGTAAGCATGTGTCATCAAGATTCTTGGAGAGTTACCCACGGCCAACTCGGCGCTTTCACAAGCCTGGATTGCTCCAGGGATGTCATTAGCACGTTCCTTGACGGTTGCCAACGCACACCACAAGGCAATATGTTCTTCGACGCGGGACAAAGGTGGGGGAGGAAGAGATAACGTGGCAGTTAACTCTGCAATTGACAAGTCGATGTTGCCGTCAGCAGTGGCGATAGCGGCCAACTCTGCGTGGGCAGCACGGGCAGTCTCGATATCAGAGGAGGAGAACTGGGAAGGGGTTTCGGGCAACATGGACAAACAGTGGGTCAAGGCGCCGGCGGCGTGGGAACGGGCGCCGGCACGAATCAAGGTCTGGGCACTCAAAAGCCACAAGGATGCATCGTTTGGGGTAAGTTGAATGGCGGTCTGGATTGCTTGATGTGCTTGGTCGTTGAGGCCAATGAGCAAGTAACACTCGGCAAGTTCCTTGAACACGCCGGCATCTTTTGCAAGCGAAGGGAAGCGTTCCAACGCTTTGTTGAGCCTATCGATGGAAGTTTGCGAGCCGACGGTTTCGTTCATGTAGATGTCGTTGATACGGAGCGAGTAACTCAAACCGCAAAGGGCCTTGGACGAGGCCCCGTCATGGGCCACGGCACTTTCGTAGGCCTTGATGGCGGCCACCGGGAGGCCCAAGGTGTTTGCACAGGAGCCACAGGCGATCCAGGTGTCGGTGACGGAGGCCTCGTAGGCGGCGGCACCGTCCTTGTCGGAATGAGGTCTCTTCAAGGGCGGCGATTGCAGGGGAGGAAGCGATCTTTTTGGCATTGGGAGCAAGCGGTGAAGGCGCTGTGGATTAGGAGGGAGGGAAGGGAAGGAAGATGCTGGAGGGGAGAAGCACTTAACGTTGAATGAGGATGGAAAGTTGGAGGAGAAAGAAAGAAGGCGACTAACTAGCTAGCAAAAAAAACTGAGAAAAAGGGGAATGAGGACCATTAATAGTTTTGGGGAATTATCACCAGTGCAGCACTGGAGTTGAATCATTCACACAAAGGGAACAGAGTTTAATCTCGTGCCTAAAAAATAATTTCTCAATCACCCTAGATAATAACCATGGGTAGAATATTTTCTATGCATGGCCCACCATGCATTACCCGTGCGTCGACTTGCATTGTTCTTTTGGGGAGAAGGTGTTATTTTTTGGGTCAAGCTTCACCTGAGAGTGGGCGAACAATCGTTTTTTCGAAGATAATTAAACGTGCAAGGATGCAGGCTACGCCTTAAAAATATTGCCATGGTGAGACGGGCACAAAGCGTAGATGTGGGAGAGGAGGTGGTCCTAGCCACCAACGGGGAAACCACTGGAGGTTCCAACCATGCCTGAGGGTGAGATTTGCCGCCAGCCCGCTCCTTCCACAGGCCCGCCATTTTCCCCTGATGGCATGAATCCGTCCACAAAACCCTGGCGGCAACTGGCACCCCAGCATGAAATGACATGGTCAACAGACGCAGACCTGTGGTGCATGTCAGATGCACCTGGAGCACTTAGGTCAAGCAAGGAGGCTTACGGAAGTGGAACACCATGCAGCTCGCGAAAGTTAGCCTTGGGCCTTGGACGACGGTGGGGAAGGTGGGAGGCCACAACTTACTACCCTGATGCTATGTACCGTGGGACGGCCCCTCAGGGCCGTTGGGCGGGTGGGCAGCAGTAGCCGCTAGACAGCCAGGGCATAGTGTTTGGAACTGGCCTGGCCATGTGGGATGGTGGATATGGCCGTTGGCTGCGGTGGCCTGAAAGAGATCCATGCGGGAAGTGCATGGCGCCCATAATATTATCCAGAACCAGGTTCCGGTTGGGGTTCCGGGTGAGCTTCCAGAATCACCAGAAGGAGCACAAGGAACAAACGAACTACAAACAGTGTGTGCTCCACAAGCCATCGGGGCTAGGAAGTGGGACGCCCCACCCACCAAGAGGAGCAAGTGAGGGAAACTACAGCACCAAACCTGGCACTTGCTCCATTGGGAACCTCAGCCTGAAAAGGATCTGGCACATATCACGGAACCGACCAGAACACGTCAGTGGTGCCGGAATATCCCCCGGTGCCAGCTGGCCGGTGGCCACCGCACCGCAGAGCTATGCAGGGCCACAGCCACCAGAGCCAACCTCTCACCAGAGCCAAAGGAACCGAACAGACGAGCCCAACCCATAGACAAAGCCCAAACCAACACCCAAGCCGAAACTCATTTCAGTGGTTAACGTCAGGTGGTTGCTTTCGCCGTCTCCCGGCCTGCTCACTATAGCCGGAGGCTTTGACCACTCCGATCCGCACCGGCTGCGCCAGCCCGGAAAATCTCCCGTGCGGTTGCTGCCGACCTGACCCACCTCCACCCCACCAAGCAACCTTGCCTTCCAGCGCATCCCCAACACCCCAACACCTCAGGAACCAGAGTCGGGCTGCTGGCGGGCCAGTGCCCCCACGCCCCCATCGCCGGGCCCGTTTCACCGGCGTCTCCACAGCACGTCTCTTCCTGATACGGCACTGGTGTGATCTATTGTAATCAGGGCCTTAGCTCACAATGCCCTCGGCAACCTGCATCGACGAACAATGCACCGAAATGTGGAAGATTTAACGGCAAGGAACGCCGGGCAGGTGAAACTAAATCACTGGGGGGCCGCTGCCGGGGGGCCTGGGGGCCTGGACGACCGCTGGCTTCGTGTTGGGGACCTGAAACATCGTGGCCTCAGACCTGGGGAGGCCGGGGGACGTCTGGGGGAGGCGCACCGTCGCCTCATGGTGGAGGTGCATGAGAATAGGTTAGTGGACCGGTTGGACGCACATCCGAGCGAGACGATCGAATGCTCCAGATAGTGCCCGCAAAGAACGGAGGGCGTATAGCCCGAGATATCCAGATTAAGGTACATAATGGCCCGGTGGGATTATGAGTACGGGGATTAGGCTATTGCGGGACGTACTGATAGGGATTATGAGAGGCCTGGGTGCCAGATTGGGGCATTATAGGCACTATGACATTGTGCCAGTGCGGCCGGACACTGCACCGCCAGCAAACGAGATCACCTTTGAGAAGAGATTGGCAGCGGGGGTGAAACGACCTGGGGCCCTGGCGAGGTGGAGGGCTGGCGATGGTGTCTTGATGTACAGTTGGCTCCAATAGAACCAGCTGGCCCTGTTGTAGCAGTTGCACCCACTGCCCGGCACCCGGAATCCGGCATTCGGTAGTCGGTTCTGGGGGTGCCGTTGGATACGTTATCAGGAGGCCCCTTCCACCGGCCGTGATGTCACGGACAGTTCCTGCTGTAAGCGGGCTCCTCTGCATTTCGTCACTTGTGCCACCTGGTATTATTTTTTTTTTGTTTAGCTTTGGCCAGTCTACGGCCTATTTAAATCTCGATTGTGCATGTAATTCATTTTTAGCACATTTTCACCCAATTACACCCGATTGTTCGCACCAAATGTGACATTTCATAAGCAGAAACGCACCGGATTTTCAGCACACGAACTTTTTCCACATCATGTGAGCTGACCCTCCGAGGGCCTGGGGCCACGGACCGCCTGCCCGTCACTGGAGCCCGTTAGGCCCCGAGGACTCGCTTCCGGGGGGTGAATAGCTAGGGGAAGGGGTGGAGATCCGGATCCATTCACGGCTTGATCTCGCTCGTTTCCCTCGGCTCCCACTTGGTCCGTTCCTTGATTGCTTTTTTCTGATGGCTGTTGTCAGCGATGCAATGCGCAGCAATGTGGGCTGAATGCATGCATGCCGCATTGTAGAGGTGCACCTTGCATATATCACTTGCTTCACGGTGCCCTGTAGGCAACTGCCATTGGTTGGGAGGGTTGACACTTGGCGGCGGGGCACACGTGACAGCCCGACAGATGGCTGGGACAGGGCCCTGGCCAGGGCTGAGGTGTGATGGAGGCCGCCAGAAGGCAAAGGAGGTGAAGGAGTGGAACGGGGTGTTCTCCAGGTAAAATGGGGCTAAGAGTCTCCAACTTTCATGTCAAAACCCTCCGGACTCACCAGGTGCGGTGAGAGCACTTGAGGGCATTTTTCGCCGGCGTGCCCTACCAGGAGGCCGAAGTGTGGGAGTTACGCAGTTCGTCATGCTTCCATGGGTTTAGCGCAGTATTAATGCGCGACCTGCAGCGTGCATCGGCCCCGTTGTGGTCGGATCAGATTACCTGGTCATAGAAAAGCAGCCGGTGGACGGAAGGTCATTCGAAGGGTACAGTCGTCATTCACGCATCTAATTTCTCTTCAGCCTTTACATGCATTGGTGATGCATAGGTGGGCTGTGAGGGCATGCGACAGTAAAAAATATCGAATAACCATGCCGATGTTCCGTTTTAGTCCATGCGCCTGCAGGAATTTAGAATAGAGTTACGAGTTGCAGCTCATCAAGAACAATAGGCATCCGGAACAGAACGTAGAAATATGCAGCCTTATGTACAAGCTTCACGCCTTGCAGATAATATGCTAGGTAGCCAACGCAATATGTAAGGCACTAAACTTTCTCAAACGGGAGACTCGGAGTGGGGGAAGTGGGGAAGGAAGCCACCCACACACCGGCGGTCCAGAACCCTTCGCGTTCGTCATGCCCGAGGCCTCTGGATGCAAGTGATATTCGCCCCTGCTTGGTGTAAGGTGCTGCCGTCTGTGATTGGCCCAGACATGGGGCCATGCCCTGAGTCTTGCGCTAGTGCCGATTCTCATGCACTTTTAACCTTTACCAGATAGTGCATCCGGGCTCGCCACCTCTGCATTAGGTGCTATTGCCGGCAGATAGAGACCGTTGTAACATTCGCGCTACTTCCGATTAGGCACAGTGGAACGATTGACGATCCGTTATTATTACGGACAGCATGGAATTATGCAGTACATTATACTGCATACTCGCTCACTAGACCATTAGTTCCTGCCGGTGGAGAGGAAGTGCCTTGCTACTCACTGCTCACCTTGATTGCTTTCTTTGTCCAGCACTACCTGCCTCGGGCATCGCTACACATTCCCTATCCACTTGTTTGCCCCAAAATGCTTGTGCCTACCGGGGAATTCGAACCATCTAGTTCACGATTGCTTCCTGCATGTGTCTTGGATACTGCGTGGACGTGCGCTGAGCTTGCTTTGTGCATGCGTCATACATGCGTCGTACATGCGTCATGCTACGTCGCACTCTCCACCGCGGTAACTCGATTGTTATAAAAGATCCAAGTTTGCTGGTTATTCTCACTGCCTAAGCGAACTCAACAATCGTAGCGGGCTGCGCCGGCCTGGCACATTGTGGGCGAGGTCGGTGCATCCAACGCACCCAGCGGCGGTGTTGGCTTCAGCCATGCTTCAAAAGCGCAAGAATGTGGGTGCCTAGGCCTAGCTGCAGTGGAAGCATGCTTTGTAGGCCTGCCTTGCATGGACGGTGCGTGCGTTGTCAGCACCCAGGAACGAAAAACAATTTTCGGGAGGAGCATACATTTCAGACGCTTGAAAGAGAAAGGGCAACGAGCACAAGAACAACAGTACCACCACAACGCACGGCAATAGTTTCGGTACAATTGGGAAATTTCATTGGTGAGGCCTCGAGAAAATAGAACTATGCATGGTTATAACCGCGTGTCATTACGCATTATTATGCAGCCTGATGTAGCCAGTGCAGCAGGTTGCATATTTACGTTCCGAGGGCTAAAAATAACAGCGGTGTTCCAAATCGAGCCGGGGGTTTTGGTTCGGGGTTCCTCGGCTCCATTAGTTGGGGGCGTACATAGTTAGCCCTTCGCACACCGTGCCGGGCATTAGCCCCCACCCAGCCTCGGTGGCCAGATCACCCCATCCACCAATGACCGGACGCCGGGGCCACCGCCAGGGCGTCGTCATGGCGGTGTCAACACCTCGTAGTTTCAACCAGGCCATTCTGCTCTGTTGTTGTTGACGCACCCGCCGCACGCATCAATAGTATTATCATGCATGGCGGAAGCACCTCAAACTTATTTTTGCTGCGGGCCTGCTACATTCGCTCTATCTCCGTTCACTACCACTTTCTGGACTAATGGTGGTCATCGCTTAGCCTCCCTACCCTCCAACGCCAGTGTGAAACTTCACCCACCAATGCAAAACACTTACCCGCCGGTGGTTGGGCGTGTGGGCCTTGGCCCTACGTTACTTTTGGTGGCCACTTGGCACCAGGGACCCCGAAAACTGCCTCCGTCCTCCACCAGTCACTTCCGCACCAGACATTCTGCATTGCTCCGGTGCCTTCACTCTTTCGCTTTCCACTTTCCACGTTCCACTCAAAACGTCCAAAAACCACCCACGGTACCTGCACCTCTCGGTGGCGAGTGCATGAGGGCTTTGGGCGGTCAGGTAGCCTACGGCAGGACCGTCAAGGGCCACCAAAGACCACCAAAGGCCACCAGAGGCCACTAAGGACTTGGAGACTGAACTGAAGACCACTCAGGACTACCGGCCCTTCCAACACCACCAAACACCCGCGAAAGCCTTCTTGTGCCGGCGTCATGCCATGGCCACCTCCCCACGAGTCCATGTTCGTTCCAGACTGTTGGTTCCGTCCGGTCCGCCCACGGTTTCGGTTTGGATTTCGGTTTCGGTTCCGTCCTACCTGACCGCTCGCAATATCTGACCTCGGGCCTGAAACCCCCAGTGCGTCAGTGCGTCGGTGGTAGACGAGCGCAAAGCCTTTCGGGCAATGCGCCTTATGCGTTGCCAGTGCATTTCCATCTGCTGCTATTGTTTTTTTCGTCTAACAATCTTCTGGTGTGGGCTCCGATGATCTACGCCGTCTCTGCAGGAGCAGGGGGTTCCGTTGAGGTTCCGTTGAGGTTGCGTTGGGTTTCATTGGGCTCGGTTGAGAATCCGTGAGAATCCGTGGAGCCATGCATGGCGTGGGACCGTTGGGTCTGTGGACGTTTGGAATGGCGGAGGGGGTTCGATTTGGTGGCCACCCACCGCAAATGCCGGTGTGTGGTGCCTGTGGACTGGTTTGTGCCGTAGAACGGCCGCTGACAGTATCCTTCCTTTGGTGGCCCTTGGTGGCCCTGGGTGGCCCTGGGTGGTTTTTGAAGGGGGCAGGTGGCGACCACCTGGCCCATTCCAGAGCCCCATCCAGAGCCCCAATCCCAGCCCCATACTGCAGTCCTCATCCGCCGATAGGCGCGTGTCTTGGAACACCGTAGTCTAAACTCTGTTTACTGAGAAAGAGGCACCGGGTCGCATAATTATACATGTTGCATGGCATCGAACTTAGACTGGCAGGCATAAGTCATGAACTTAGGAACGGAAAGTATGGGGCTGCCCAGCGGACATCACGGAGAGCCTCGGGGCTGTGGCGGTGCCAGAGTGCCAATGCCAGAGTGCCAATGCCAGTTGGAGGTGCCAAAGCAGAAGAGGTGCCAGAGGTGGTGGCAGTGGTGTAGAGTAGCGTGTAGGGGGTGTCGCGGTGGGGTGTCGCGGTAGGTGTAGTGATAGGGTGTAGTGGTGGGGGCGTAGTGGTGGGGGCGTAGGGTTGCTGGAGACCTCTGCAACAACCGAGACACTAATAATAGATGGTCACCACAATAACAATAACAACAACAACAATAACAACAAACATCAATCCTGCCAGTGGCCCACAGTGTTGGGCCTGGTGGACTGCACCCATCACCTCCTCTGGTCGATTATTATTATCTAATTCTTTGCCATTTTACCAGTTACCATTTCGCCATGCTGCCAGAAATCGAACAGAAGAAGTGACCCCGGCATCGGATCAAAACCAAATCCTACAACAATGACCAATGCCTAACCAAAAGGTTGTAGGAGCCAACCCCCGGGCACGCACGGTTGCCGACCTGAGAATGGGATGCCGGTGGCGGTGCCTGGCCTATCACCCATGCGGTATTCTGTGTTCCACCACAATTCTCTACCTATACACCTCCCACATCTGACTGGAGCCCACCACCGGTCACCACTGGTGGTATGTCGGTGAATGCCATAATTATGGCCAATTACCCATAATTATCCATAATTATCCTCTATTATTATCACCGCTCCATATTTTCCAGCCACTTGACGTAGAGGCGTACATAGACGCAGTTTCATGTACCTGTACATCAGGTTATTTTTTGCGGTGGGATTTATCATCGTATTTTATTGTCGTGATTGAGTATGTCCATGTATGTCCATGTATGCCCAACCTGCCCTACCTAAGCAGGTTTAGACTAGATAATTTCCCGTGGTTAGGCGTGGTCGTTCTGGCATTCCCGCTACTCTTCAGCTCAGTGCTCCTCTGCCTGATTCCCCTTCCACTTGCGGCTTGCACTACTTCCTCCGCTTGCTGCTTACCCTGCCATGTCCTTTTCTCTCTCCTTGGCTCCGGCCTTCTGGCACTTGCCCCTGGGCCGTTGGCTGGCCTTCGCTGCCGAAGAATTCTTGGTCCGCACACCGTGGCAGCTTCTCCCTCCATGCCAAGTCGCCATTCCGTGCCAATGCCAATGCCCGAAGCTGCTATTATTACGCGGCACCTTCGTCGCAGGTCGTCCAGTTGGTCGCAGTTGGTCGCAGTTGGTCAAATTCCGTCGCACTCCGTCGCACTCCAGTCGTTTTCGGCCACTGAAGCTTGACTTCACCTTTCTCCGTGGCATCTGGTTTGCACCACTTGCATACTACCGCGGGGGTTGCATCGCAGTGGAAGGACCTTGATCCATGCGCACCTTCGCGCGGAATGTATTAGCGAGCTTCTACAGGTGTTGCTGCCCCTACTGCCACCGCGGGGGAGCCCAGCTCAGAAGGACCCGACCCATCTCCATGCAGCGTACATGCGTTCCAGAAACCGCAGGCCCACCAGTGCCGTCGTACGATTTGCTTGGTTCGTTCCATTCGATGGGACCACGGGATTCCTTGGACAACACCCATCGGCGCGGTAGTCAGACGACGGTGCCGGTTCAGGCCATTTGCCCCTTGGAGTATTTTCCCCTTGGAGCATTTGCCCATTTGCCAAGTTGCCCTTTTGGCCATTTGGCCATTTGCCGGAGTGAGTTTCCTGTGCCGGTGCCTGTGCCTGGGTCTCGTGCCTGGGTCTCGTGCCTCGGCTCGGAGTCGCTGGTCTGACTTGCACTGGTCCGGCCCCGTCTGTACACTGAGGTATCAGGTGAAAAGTATGAAGTGAAAAGTGTAAAGTGTAAAGTGCATCGAATTTGGACCCTTCGGCAGCCTTTCCTAATTGGGGCCAGCGACTCGCTGCCCGTGGCCGACCGGGCCCATGGGCTATTGGAGGTGGTGTTCGTCCTTTGTAGCCCTCACGTGTACTTCCACTTGCCGGGATCCTTGCCCAGGTTGGCTGGCGCAACTGGGGCATCAGCATGAAGAATAGCATTGTGGTGCGTGTGGAACAATTCGCTTAAAACAATCGTTGCGATGCAGTGTCCCTATTAGTCTCCAGCTGGGTCTTTGGTGCTGCTCCCTGGTACTGGTATGTAACCAGTGCCGGTGCTGCTATTGTGGGCAGCTGTTGATTGTATGGTAGCCATGGCCAACCACACAATCGGTGTTGTTCTGTTTGTGGGGCTTTTCAGCTGCGAAATTGCTCTGGTGAGTTCAGACTGAAACATGGCCAAGCAGAGGAAAAAGGAGCAAAAGCGGAACCGGGAATAGTAGCAGTTGATTAAAAAATGCTGAAACGCATGGGGCATTCTTCATATCCCGATACCAGTTAGTTTTTATGTTTAATGCTGTATCTGTTGACTGAAGTCACTCTACAGTGTGCGCCCGCCAAGTTGTTCCTACTTGGCTGGTGGAGATCTCCAGGACTCAACCTGACCTCTGTGACTCCCCAAAAGGCCAAAATACCTTACAGTCTTGGTGATCGGCTGCAATGGCCATGTTGGGAGCTGCAGTGCCAGGATCGTTTGACCCGACCTCCCATCCATAATAGGTCGTGTGCGTGGCAAACATCGCCATCTCTTCAGGCCCTGCATCTGGCCATAGCACATTATACCTGCCATGTTTCGACCCAAGGCCTATTCGCTCGTAAAGGCATGTTGGGGAGTCGTCCGGCGCCCCTATTCTTCGTCCTCGCTTAGTCTCACCACCTCGGCCTTGCTCACCAACTTGTTTCAGTCTTGCAAGTCCTGCGGGATCAAACTCCAATCCACAGATTCATCGCTTCCAGGATATTATAATCTCGATTCTAATGCTTCCACCAAGAAGCACAACCTGGTCAAGCACGAAGACTTGGTATTCAATAAGTTCGTTAATGCTCTCAGCATAGAAGATCAGAAGTTGTTGATCAATGACTTTTCGAAGGTTAATGAAGTGAACGATGAGCATCTCAAGGCAATGATGGACCCATCCCAGGTCACCAAAGATCTCAAAAGAGCCTCTGACTCGAAGAAGCCCAAGCTTGAAGCCGATACCGGTATCGAGTGCATCAGATGCCGTGATGCCACCTATAGATCCAACTTCAAAAACCTCGCAGAATCGGAATATCCTGTGGAAACCCTCGATAGCATCTTGACCCCCATTCCAATGGACGGAAATATAGTTTACGTGTTGAGCGTTCAGGATTTTCCTATGGGGATTGATCCCGCTATATTTCGCCATAGGTCAGCAAAGAAAATCCATTTCTTGATCAACAAGGCCGATTTGTGGTTCAAAAATAACGAATTGGGTCTTAAGTATGGCCTCACATTCTTCCAGGATTATCTTTACTCCAAATATGGAGTTCCTCGTGAGAATGTCATGCTAGTGAGTGGACTTATCAATTGGAATATCAAGCGAGTAGTGGATTTTATTCCCAACGGGAGCTACTTAGTGGGACATGTGAATAGTGGAAAATCTACCATAGTGAAGGCAATTCTTTACCATTTAAGTCAGCAGAAGTCCAAGAGTAAAATGATGTCTAATAAGGAGAGAAAAATGATGGAAAAGGAACAAGACCGCCTCATCAACTCCTCTAAAGAAATCATGAAGAGTAGGTCAAAATTGCGCAAAGAGGCCAAACAGCAGGAGACATATTTCCGGTCCAAGGTTGGTCCTGGTGTGTCGTATGTTCCCGGTTTTACCAGAGGGTTCATTCAAATAGACTTGAATGGAACCAGCAAGACCATTTACGATGTCCCTGGCTTTGTTCGTATTACTTCGGGTCACCAGCACGAAGCACATGGTCTATTCAAGGCAGTACAGAATTCCAAAGATATCAAACAGTTGACGAAAGGTGATAAGGTCTACGAAAAAGGGTTCTATTACTCAAAGTACAATACCATCAAGAATGGCCAGACCTTGAGTTTAGGAGGCGTGATTTACATATCCTTTCCCAAAGGATCGATGTTCCAGGTCAGGAACTGTATCAACCACGATTACACGGTGTTCAACAACTTAAATAAGGCCTTGGAGGTCAGCAGCCACTTGGACAACTACCCTGGGATTCAAAAGCAGTTTGTTGTGGGACACAACGAAGACTCGATTGTGAATTTGAAGCGTTCTATTGTTCCTCCATTTTACGGGCCTATTGACTTGGTGTTCCAAGGCTTGGGCCACATCAATATTGTCCCCACTGGAACTAAAAATTCCAACGAGCCCATTGTGGTTTATACAGTGGGAGGCTTGGAGGCCGTTGTTCGTCAGCCTATCACCCGGTACATTGCGAAGAGTTTCACCGGTCGTGATGGGAATGGAAATCCACTCCGGAAGGAGAATTACGCCAGTAAGAGTACCTTTGCCATCCAGCGCTACAGCAATAAGGAGCCCATGTTTTCCCAACTCATTCGGAGCTCTGCAAGATTGCACAAACTGAGAGAAGATGGATGGGAGGCCAGCACGCCGGAAGAGGACCAAGTTGCGGTACAAAAATGGTGCAAAAATGGCCACATGGAAGATTCCGACGAGATTGAAGTGGGATCGGACTCCCGATACCGCTATTGGCTTGAGTAGATGCGTTACGGAGGCCACTTGGAGTGCAAAGTGTTGGCTACACGAAATGAGGTGCATTTGAACAATTGGGCTTGAACTAGTTTCGACTTATTGGCACCACAAAAATCCCGATTATCTCAAAGATCGGAAAGTTTCAACTGCTCAAGCAAGATGGTAGCGTAAGTAACCCAACAGAAGTCTATTGGGACCTCCATCCATCCAATAAGTGCCTATTGTGACGCATTGTCCCCACAGTCGAAACCTGAAGAATAGCCAACTTCGCTTGCACAATCAGGCCTTAAGAGGGATCCACGTCAAGAACAAACCCCCACTTGAAACTCTATTGTGAAGCAAGCAATTGGACACACTGGAACAAGTACTGGGACCACTTCCTTGTGCATGCAAACTCAATAGGAGCGAAGGTGACATGCAATCCAGAACTATGGAACAATCGAACAATAGACGTTAGGCTACAGAACCATGAAATTGCAGAACTACGGTAGCAAGCCAGAATAGCCAGAATGGCCAGAATGGCCAGAATAACCATGAATAATCATGAATAGCCACAAACTGCCGTGAAAAGTCATGAACAGCCGTGAACTGGCCCTGGAATCTATCGCTAGTGCCTGACCGTGGAGCAGGTACCAGTGACACGCAACCAGTGAAACGCAACCAGCAAACCCTGAAACGCAACCAGTGAAATATTGAAACGGGACCATGGAACACAACCAGCTTCCAACCACTAACCACCACCAGCCCATCTACCAAGTCAGCCATTCATGGCGATTATGAAACTTGCAACTTGCAACTTGCAACTTGCACCTTCGACAAGCCCCCACCCACCACAAGGAGGATTCAGGTACCCTCCATCCAGTTGTTCCAAACCCCAGCCCTCGCCAGAGTTACATTACCTTTCCCAATAGGGACAATCCCCTGACAGCCACTATCTTTCCCAATGTGGAAAGCACCAGATGATCGTAGCACTGTCGTATCCCTGCAAGCATTGCATAGACAAACGTCCATCATGCAGACAACGCAGACGACGATGTATAACTAGGGCGTCACAGGCGATCATACAGCATAGACGAGGTGGCCTACGCCGCTGGTCACACGCACATGCAAATACTACTCATGCACCAGGCGGAAACACCCCCAAACACGCATCAAATACCCACATCTAAAACATGACACCCCCAAACACTAACGCACCTCATCCCTTAGCCTTCCTATTTGGGACGACGGTTGGCGGGGCGCCTCCTAGGCGGTTCTGTACTGCGATATAGTGAGATCCTCGTGCAGTGGCCGGGATGCGGGCCAGCTCGTGGGCGGCAGAACCGCAACACCGGAGGTGGGACCCCCGGTGCATCACGTGTGCTGGGTATGCCTGTCATACAAGCGAAAGCTTCTTGTAAATAGATACAATAAACAATAGACGGTCCAGATCAATAGACTCCCTGGTGTGACAGGCGATAACAACACTAAACACTACACAAACACGCGTCCCACAACACCGGCGGCACAAAGCCCACAGGGGTTCGTGCGTCTGGAGGTCGCGCCGCAGAGTGTGCGGCGCGGCAGGTTGTTTTCGGGGGCTTCTAATCCCGCGGGTGCCGCGAGCGAGAGCAAAGCCCCGAAGACACCACGCAAGCCACTAGAATGGCCAGATGTTGCGGTCCAATCGCGGTTGAATCTCCCGAACTTTTCACTCGGGCCACTCAGCTTGCACACGCACTCAGCGCTTTCTTCCACACTAGCGACACCGCTTAGCCGGTCCTGGGGCTGGCCCTAGCCGCACACTGCACCACCATGCTGCTACCCCTCTGGAGCCCCACCTGCGCCCATAAGCCCGCCAAGCATGCAGCCTGCAGCCTGCAGATCCCCACGTCACCGCCGCGATGTGGACATCTTGGGCCACGCACGCCCTGCACGCTCCATCAGGCACTAGCAAACCTCCGGCGTGTTTCACATTAACCTCCTGCCACTCTAAAACTTCTACCACTTGCCATAGAAAAACGGCTCATTCCCTGCGCTTCGCTTTGGTGATACTCTTTCACTTTTGGCCCCGTTCTTCTTCCATTCCCGCCATCTATTACCGCCCCTCCACACCCTCGTTCCCCCGCCGGTCCTGCCAGTGGCCCCACTATTGTCTTTCCTTTCGTCATTGCAGTGTTTGCCCTGCCTGTCAATCCCTGCTCGTCTAGGCCTATTCTTAACTATTGGCTATTGACTATTGCCTATTGCCTATTGCCCATTGCCCATTCACTGTCGACTGCACTTGCTGCATTGACTCCATCCGCAGTACGTCTGTTGACTCCCATCTCATCGCTTAGACCAGCTGGTGTTTATTCTCGTCTCCGTGAGTTTATCTACATATCTAGAGCCATCCGCCATGTTGAGAAGTCAGAGTATCTCCAACCTCAACGAGCACAGAAAGTCGAAGACTAGCACGCTCTTCAGCAGTTTGCGGTCCAAGAAGTCTTCCATGTCAGATCTCCATTCCATCGTGGCCTCCGGGGGCAAGAAGCCTCGCCCTTTGAGCATCACCGTGACCTCAAACACCTCCAAGGGGGACTACAAGCCCAAGCTCTCCCCCATCTCCCACAGCTCCTCCGCCGCCCAGCAACGCATGGGAGGCGTGGACAAGAACGGGGACAACAAGGAGAACGTGGTTCCTGCTGTGTCCCGCTACAAGACGTTGAAGCTACGCTCCAGCGCCCCCAATCTCTCTGCCGTGGCCTCCAAGTCGTCACACAAGTCGAACCGTTCCTCCGTGTTCCTTGGCGGGGTTCCAATCTCCAGACCCATGATCATGTCGGATGCTCCAACCGACTCCGGTGTTCGCTCCTCCGATAACAGCTCCAAGACTACACATTCCTCTCCAATCTCTCCTGAAACTGTCAATACTGTGGATTCTCTCTTGGACCTGACCTCAATTCAAATCTACGACTTTGAGAACACTTCTGAGAACGTCGACATCGATGTTGACCTTTCCGATAACACCTCCTATGCTACACTGTCCTCCAGCTTCGACAACGAGGACAGGTTATCAACGCGTCTGTCATATTGCGCCGATACTGTTGCCCCTTTGACATCCCCGGACCTCAAGGCCTCAGCGAAATCACGCCAAAACAACCACCGTATAACCCGTCTTTTCGATATGGAGGAGTTCGTCAAGCTCATGTACGCACACAACGGTCCACTTGAAGTGGTCAAGTTGCCTTTAAACGACGATAAGTCGCTTGAGTTAGAACAGCTGGAGCGTCGCCATTATGCTTCCAAGTTGAACAACGACACCGCTTACATATCTACCCTCTCGCTAGTGGAAAATGTGGAGATGTTGTCGATCAGCCACCTGGAAGTCAAACACCAAACCAATTTCGAATCAAAAGTGAACGATATTAATTTTCTTCTGGTTCTTCAAGATGAAAGATATGATGATCCAATGGATGATTCCGATCTTTTCATCTGAACCAATTTCAATTCCTGGGACTTGCATTTGCAAATGTGTATTATATTTAATTTAACGGCCTTATGACCAAAATGTAGCATCATACACCCCATTAATACCAGAAATTACCGACATCACCACCAAACCTGGGCCTCGAATCTCACACTCACATCATTCCGCAACCCCTACTGGTGTGGTAGTTGGGGGTAATAGAAAAGTACCGCCAGTCCGACTTAGATTTGGGGCATCTGATAGCGTATAGTCCGACGTGCATGAAAAATATGACATATTCTAACCGATGGAATTGGGAGCAACCAGTGAGTCGCCTTGGCTCCAATTCAAACTACATAGTTTAAAGTCGTGAGGCATCAACGTCTACGGGGCAGTCTCTGGTGTCCAAACTTTATAATTGACTTTAAACTTGGCCTGGGGAATGAAATACGAGGCTGAGTGTTTTTGTCCAACTTTTTCACTTTTTTCAACATGGCACCACAAAATAATTTAACTCTATGTGACAGAAAGATAACAGTGAAACCCAAATGAATAATACGATCTTGGCATTGAGAGCAACAAAGTACTCCAGCTGGAATTGCACCTCCCTCTTGTTAGCTCCAAAGCTAAATTATGTCAACTACATTGACAATAGGTAACAATACGCTATGTTTCACAATAGGAAGAAAGAGCAAAAAATATGCGATTTCTGTGGATCGAACACAGGACCTTCAGATTAACTGTGACTGAATCTCTTCAGTCTGACGCTCTCCCAACTGAGCTAAAACCGCCAAAGAACCCACGCCGGGAGTCGAACCCGGAATCTTTTGATTAGAAGTCAAACGCGTTAACCATTACGCTACGCAGGCGGCTTTGTTGGAGATTATAACCCCCAAATAAAGTGGTGCTCCAAAGGCTATAGATACCACTTTGTGTCGGAGAACAAATGTCTCTCGAATTCAAGTACGTTTAATGCTTAGATTCCCCTCGTGGTGTATGGAGCTTTGTGAAATCATTCAAATGCGTAGGCACTGTTTAGCACCGAAGGAGTGCTTATTAGTCGAGTTAGGGCAATGAACAGGGTTGGTTTCGGGCATTTAAGCTTGACTAGGGTTCTTGATGGTTTCTTGGTCAGTGCTGTCTGTTGATGGAACCAAATCTTTGAAGTCAAGTGCCATTCAATTGCAGTTTCAAGGTGATAAGAATTTTGAGTAATTGAAATTTCTGAAAAGTTTGAAAAATTCGAAAAAAAAAAAACAACCTAGTACCAGAAAAGATTCTACCGTTAAATCAAAGACTACAAGGGGTAAAAAGTAAACCAGATGAGATTCTCTTGAAGAACAAGTGATACTGAAAGTTCAAGGACTCGTAATATCGTATTATCGAAATAACCACTTAAATCTTATCTTTTCACTTCTAACTTCAAATTGACCACAAGAAAACAGGCAAGCAAGACTTAGTCCACCAATGAAGCAGTTCTTGAGTCCAATTTGGTCAGGAGAGGCTCCTTCCATCCCTATTGGGAACTTGTACGTTGATGGGAAATGAACAATACTGTCCAACCATCGTCGTAGTAACTACAACGCACTAAACTGGGTGCAAAATTGCCTTGTAAATTCCGCTATATCACGTGTATTCAACACCCTGACTCACTTTGAGCTTTAATGATTTCCTGTTAATATTTCGGTTGGCACCGAGGCTTTGCTAAAACAGAAGTTTCGGTCCTATTCTCGTTTCGAGTGTGAAAGCTTTGTCGAGTCTTTCAGCGCACTTTGAGCCCCAATCTGAAAAAGTGACAAATTTCAAACAAAATATGGCTTTAGAAGACGTATCTGTTGTGTGAAGTAGTCGTAATGGTCAAATTAACGGTCCGAAGTAGTCGTGTGGCTTTTATCAGTCCTGAAGAGACGCCTATTGGCGAATTAGGCAAAATAAGTACTTAATTCGTTATGCAATCACGTGCGTAAATTCGCCAAATATCCAACTGATCTGGAGCTTCACTATCTATCATTGATGGAAAATTGGCCAAAATGTTCGTTCAAAGAGCCACCAAGGTAAGGTTCTCATCAATGAGCTCGAATGGCCAAATTTTGCAAAGCAAAGTACCTTATCGGATCAATCAGGTCCCCAAAACACGAAGTTTTGCTACCAGCCCAAACCATTCAAAGAAGAACAGTTTAGGTGCTACTTTTGGAATATCCTTAGCCATAGCAGCATCAGCATCCTTGGCCTACACTATCGGAAGATTCAATGGGCTGAAACAAGAACAGCTTCCCTTGAAGTCCACCACTCCACTCGATACTCTTTCAAGACCCAAGTACTGTACGGATGAGGAATTGAACAAAGCAATCAATGAAATTGCCGCCAAAATTGGCAAAGATAGCGTGCTAAACTCAAGAGTCGAACTAGACTACCATACCAGAAACGATTTCACTCCCCATGAGCCCTTAGATCATGAAAAGCCTAGATACGTGATATATGCCAGTTCAACCCAAGAGGTGTCAGAAGTCATGAAAGTTCTCCACAAGTACAGCGTACCTGTGGTTCCCTTTAGTGGGGGTACCTCTTTGGAGGGCCATTTTCATTCCACAAGACAAGGGGTGATTTTGAACACTTCAAAAATGAACAAGATCTTGGAAGTCAATCACGATGATATGGATGCCAAGGTAGAAGCCGGTGTCAATTGGCAAGAGTTGAATCAGGTTTTGAAGCCCTCGGGCCTAATGTTGGGAACCGACTGTGGTCCCAATGGTCTCATATCGGGGATGATTAACACCAATGCTTCAGGCATCAACGCCTCTAGATATGGAGCTATGGTTTCAAACGTGATTTCAGTCACCGTGGTGTTGGCGGACGGCACCATTGTAAAAACCAAGAAGAGGCCCAGAAAATCAAGTGCTGGCTACAATTTGACGGGTCTCTTTGTGGGAAGTGAAGGCACTCTCGGAATTGTGACCGAAGCAACGGTGAAGTTACATCCTCTTCCCAAGGTGGAAAGAGTTGTAGTGTGCCAATTCCCAGAAATTAGGGATTCTACAAACACCGTGGCCCAATTGTTCCGGTCTGGAGTCCAGCCAAATGCTGTGGAGTTGATGGATTCCGATATGATGAAGTGCTTGAACTATAGTGGCTATTTGACCAGAAAATGGTTGGAGTGCCCCACCATTTTCTTCAAGTTGGGTGGCATCAACGAAAACGTGGTCAACGAGTCTATCAAACAAGTGAATGAAATTTCCAAGTCAAACAACTGTCTGAACTTTGTATTTGCCAATAGTGACGAAGAAGGAGAAGAGCTCTTTTCCGCCAGAAAGAATGCATTCTATGCCATGATACAGTACGGAAAGAACGAAATACACGAGGACGTTCGGATCTGGGTGACCGACATTGCCGTTCCTTTATCTAAGCTTCCTTCGGTACTTTCTAAGGTTCATGATATGATCAAATCGTCCGGGTTCGAGTCGATTATCTTGGCCCACGCAGCCGATGGTAACTTTCATGCTGACTTATTCTATAAGATTGAAGATAAATTGAAATGTGAAGCGGTAGTTAAAAGAATGGTGGAACTCGGGCTTGAAAATGAAGGTACTTGTACCGGAGAGCATGGAGTAGGGAATGCCAAAAGAACATTTTTATTGGAGGAATTAGGTGAAGACGCCATTGATTTGATGAGAAAATTGAAGGTGTCTTTGGATCCCAAAAGGATCATGAATCCTGATAAAATCTTCAAAATCGACCCTGAAGATACTGGGGAATATTAGACATATGTGATGTCTCTTAAAACTAGCAGCCTTAGGGAACTTATAATGAACAACTATTTTAAGGAGCAGATAATAGTATCTGGGGATATCATCGTAGTAAACTATTCGTGAACCTAATTTCACTCGTTGAGCCACATACCATTCTTAACCGAAGGAAAATAGCAAAGTACAAACAACTGGTTCAAAGCTGATAATTCCTTGATAGGTTTAGTATATTTCTTGAACCATCTATGATAATTTAGATGTGATCAAAGCAGTTCTCAACTGGATAGGAAGGTGTCCAAAATGAATCAAACTTCCTTGTAATTTGTTTCCTGGTAACATGAGATAATCTGTTGAAGGATGAAATGACAACTGGTCCTGACAGATTGCACCTGATTGTTACCTTAAAAACTCAACATTTTCTTTGATTCTATAGTATGGGATTCATAAATACCTCAAGCTTGTGAACCAGAGCTACCTTAGGTATCCATAGTGCTGAAGAGCAAAGAGATATAAGTCGTTAGTTGTAGGATAGTTTCGTGGTCAAAGCTGAAGCAGAAAAACTAGAATAATTGCTAACTGTTTCCAATAGACGGAAACTTCCATAGCACAATCAAATGAATTATCTTTTTACTCGACATACATTCGATAGATTTTAGAAGAGAGATTAAGAAGACCATAATGGTTGATCAGCAAAATTAAAAACATCTTTTTCCAGCAGAATAAATCATGCCTTTTGGGAAATTGGACTCTTGGTTCCAAGGTGAGTCCGGAGAAAAGTGGAATTATCAAATTGTGGTTTTATTTTCAAGCCGATCAATACACAGATCCAGTGCCTTGCTACGGTGTGGACAAGCACAAATGCCTATTATTGTCATTATAGGCTCAGTAACCCACGCTGGCATCCACACTTGTAAGAAAGCACAAACGGCACTTTCCGGTTTCCATGGATATTTTGGCTCCTTCAGCAGAGGATCCACAGTTTTCCAAAGTTTTGAACCAATATTTCAGCCAGTGAGCAGTGTGATTGCAGAATATTTGCTTGTAACAAATCCAAACACAGCCAAAAATGCCATATTAATTTTGGTTGATTTTTACAGGCAGATGAAATGTACTAATTGAGCAAAGACCCTTCGACGAGATCAACACTTTCCACCAATTATCTACCAAATTAATCTGAATTCAGTTACTATATTCAATAAATTACTGCGGATGATCGTTCTACAAATTAGCCTAGAATCAGAAAAATCCTCAACATGTAAAAGTCCCCGGTTGTCTCTGGGACCCCTCTTTTCTTTTTATTTTCTTTTAATTTTGCATCCTTTATTAAGTTCCGGAACATGTGCCTTCAAACCTTAAACGGGTACTCTATCCGATACTTTCGGTATATCGTGACAGGGGCTGCAAACGTTTCCAGTTGAAATCTTGGTGGGGAGCGAACAGAAAAGCTGGCGTTTGGGGTATGTCGCCAGACAATAAAGCCATGCAAGCCATTTGGTATTTGCATAACGCTATCGGAATATTTGTGATGGGAATAGTAGGGTGCTGTGTGGTATGGACAGTAAACTGTAAGTTCCATGCAGCACAGAATCGGCCAACGATTGTTCTCGGAAATGACATATGCATCGAGTACGGGAATGCCGATTGGGCACTCCAGCCAAGATTTCGGGGCTTTCCGACTTCACGTCAAATTTCAATTCCGGGCAAAGGACCGCAAAACGAAGTTCCGACCTTAGGACACTCTTTGTGGAGCCTATTCCGGCCCGGGGATCCAAGCGCAATTCACCCCACGATTATGGTTATGGTGCTTGAAATGGCCAGGAATGTGGCTTCTCCACTCGGCCTGCTTGGGATGACATTGTACGGAGGTGATAGGCCAATTCACTCGATTACTAGCAAGTTTATCTGTGTCAGAGTTAAATTTTAGGGCGTTCACTAGGGCATTTATTGCATATTGCGAAGCTCCTGATCTCACAGAGGAGGGAATAGAAACCCACTAGCTATCACTTAACTCCAAATATTGGCAGAACGAGAGTAAGGAACAGGCCAGACATCAAAAAATATTCCCTGCACAGGGTAATTTGACCGAAAATGCTGCCATCAGTCGGACAGAAAATGACGTAGTACCTAATTGATTTGCCTGACGTTGCCAAGGTCTTCCCTAGCTGTCAAGATGTCAAAGAATTTCTTGATAATTACTGGCGGGGTATGATTAGGAAGTGGAGCGGCATCGACAAGTAAGGTGGCTCGAGATTAGACACGCATAAAATCACCTCTTCAGAGTAACCAGGTAGAGCTTTCAATAAACCACACAAAAATGCCCTGATTTGGTCGAGCACATACGGCACGGCAGAGACGAGTTATGATGTTTTTCACACTTCTTCATGCGATTAACGCAACCTTACTCTAAAAAGTATTAAATCCAGGGGATGCCTTGCATAAACACGAAGCAAATAATATGCTTGCTTCCAGCCGTACGTGCCGTATGTTGTATGGGTGATTTCCTATTGTGCGAGTTGGCTCAACTGCTTATCTAATTGTGGTGGTCAGATAAAGCAAAAGTTATCCGGTGCCTTTCCGACCAGCTTCAGACAAACTGTGTGGATACCCAATTTAACTTGTGCCACAGGGCCATGACATAGAGAGGAAATAAATAGGTCCATTCAAATTGAATTTAAGCTACGGGTAGATATCTCTTCTGATCAAAGCATTAGACCAGAATACCACGGATCCCATGCAGGATGCTATCAGTGTCCTAAGCCAGTATCTTTGTAGTGTGAGTGAACCAGCTGATAAGAGCCACACAGGATGGTACCAGCAATCCCGGTTATGAGGTTGACGGAGTGAAACTTCGGGTGATTGTTGACACAAAAATTAAGGTTTACAATCACTTGTTCAGTAAGTTGCAGCCGATGGGCTAATCTCGGGTTTATCCAAAAACAGACAGTGTTCCAGTGCACCCTTATCATCTACAGATCAATAATCACTGATCAATGTGGGGTTAAAAAAACGGGAGTTGCTGGTACTGGAGTAGGTCGGTCCAAAGGAGAAACAAAGGAGCCCTATGCTGGGTCCCAGTGGCAGCCACAGAATACCGGAGTATTGGTTGACCCGTACATTATGAGGGCGTCAACTTCCGCCAAATGTGGTTCGGGTTTGACGAATTATGCCTCACCCGGGTAAACGTCAAACATTCTTGGGGACCCTTCTCCACAGAATTCTTGTCGTTGAAGAGTAAGAATGCTACGAGGAGATAACGAATTGACTCGGAATCTACTCGAGAAATTACCTGATGGCTTCTTATCTTACGGGAAGTTCAGCAGAAGGTGCCAGAGATTCAGTTTTCAAGTCCAATCGAGCAGCTAGTGTGAAAGTTATTTTCATAATGCAGTTTGAGCCGTGTTTTACTCCAAGCCATGCTACAAAGTGACTTGACGAGTTGTTTCGCGGAACAATCGCAGTATACTTTCCCCAGATATTTACATATTGATGAAGTCAACAGAAGCATTAGATCTTTCACACCCCACATGGAAGACACTAATCGATTCAGATAAGTCAAATTAAGTAAAATTGGAACATGGAAACCGATAAGAATCTGTAACTAGGTTGCATTTTCAAAACTTGAATGGGCTTCCAATTGAAACTAAGGGTTCAATTGTTTTCGCGGAACAATTTCAGCTTTAATTGTCCTATCATAAATATATTTCACGATCAAGATGATATCTCGGAATAATTCTTTCGAAAGCAGAGATAACAGCATTGATGGCAGACGTATCTACACACCTTCAGATAACTGGTTGCCTTCGAGATTACTACAAGAGCCAACTGTGGATTTTTTCTAACGTGTATAGAACGGCTCTGAGTTATTAATTAGCTTCATCCTGGATATCCGTAATTGCCAAGATTTAATTCACAACAGGACCCAAAATAGCCGAGACAATATGCCATGTGGACATGTGTCAAATGGGCCATTGGGTGATAAGAGCCATATTTCGGAAATAGGCTTTCATTGGGAAAGGTTGCAAAATGTAAAAATTAACTCTTCCATGAAAGCCATTAATCCAAATTTAGATTCATAAGAGCCACCGTTCAAAAACCAATCTCTTATCTATTTTAATTGTGGATGCAAAATTTATTTTGGATTATTTAAAGAAGACCAAATAGCCAGTTTCACATCAACAATTCCACCTTCTGTTCAGAAAAAGCCTCGACTTCAATATGAACTCAGAAGTCCAGAATGCTCTTGAGAATATAAAGAGTATGTCCAGTGCAGGTCACTTGGATATTAATGATCACGAGATAGATTTGCATGCTGTTAATTCAGTTCCCATTGGTTTGGCCCAGGTGGGTCACGAATTGACTAATGCTCAAAAGGATTTGATTTTAGCCAGGCTTAATCTCCAGGGTTTAAATTCCTTGGATGATTTACCGATCCTTGCTTCGTTTATGATCGAGAAGATCGAGAAATTGAGTATAGACGAATCAGTCCAAATTCTCAAAGATGCTTTGATTGAATTTGAAGGTGATGTCAATATTCCCAATCAAGAGTACGACCTCTATGAGAAATTGGTTGAGATGCAACCAGAACATTTCACCACTCCTGACCATGGAGTGAAAGAGAAGTTGGCACTGAAGTTCAACAACGATATTTCCGTGAAGGAAGTAAGCGACGATTACAGTACATCTGACTTCGAGATTGACCAGCCATACTCCCCCTACAATATTGTCGATTGGGGTTTGCAAGTTCGGTTGGAAGCTTCATTGATTGCTTACCATTCTCCCTACCAAGAAGTTAGAGCAGTTACTGATCCATTTGATGATCCCACCATTCCTGTTGAAACTCCCAGAGTTTACTTTTTAGCAATCATTTGGGTTTGCATATCTGCTTTCGTTAATCAATTCTTCCAAGATAGATTGCCAAGTATTTTTTTGGGTAGTGATGTTGTTCAAATGTTCCTTTATCCATGTGGTGAAGCTCTTGCCTTCATTTTACCCAAATGGAAGTTTAAGGTTTGGAGATACCTGTTCGACTTAAATCCTGGACCATGGACATACAAGGAACAGCTTTTGGCTGGTATGATGGCAACATGTGCTGGGGCAACTAGTTATGTTTCATGGAACATTACTGTTCAACAACTTGACATCTTCTATGGAAACACTTGGATGACAACTGGATACAAGGTTCTCTTACTTCTTAGCACCAACTTCATGGGTATTGGTTTTGCTGGAATTTTGAGAAGATTTGTTATTTATCCCACTAGAGCAATTTGGCAAGTAATGCTTCCATCACTCGCCTTGAACAGAGCTTTATTGACTCCAGAAAAGAAGGAAGTGATCAATGGATGGTCAATCTCCCGTTATTATTTCTTTTTCATAGTTACAGCTTCTTCTTTCCTTTACTTTTGGATTCCAAACTATTTATTCCAATCACTTTCCTTATTCAATTGGATGACTTGGATTAAACCTGACAATCTTGACCTTGCAGTGGTCACAGGATCAACTTTAGGTCTTGGATTAAACCCTATTCCTACTTTTGACTGGAACATCATTGGAACCACTGCATTTGTTACCCCATTTTATGCACAGGTCAACCAGTATATTGGAGCATTCTTAGGCTTCTTCATTATTCTTGGAGTATACTATTCCAATTACAAATGGACTAAGTACCTTCCTATCAATAACAATGGGTTGTATAATAATAAGGGCAAACGTTATGTGGTCCAAAATGTCGTGAATGAGCAAACACTTTTTGATCAAGAGAAGTACGACAAGTATGGACCACCGTTTTATACTGCAGCCAATTTGGTGGTGTACGGCTCATTTTTTGCAATTTATCCATTTGCCATTATTCACGAAATTGGTATGACATACAAGAGTCTATGGAGAGCTTTGAAGCAATGTATGTTATCCATCAAAAACTGGAAAAAATCCAACTATGAAGGACTTACCGATCCTCACTCTGTGATGATGAGTAAGTACCCAGAAGTCCCAGACTGGGCTTTTTTGACTATTTTGTTACTCTCTATCATGTGTGCAATTCTTTGCGCCGAATTGTATCCCACAAACACTCCAGTTTGGGCAATCTTTTTCGCAATCGGTATTAATTTGGCATTTTTGATTCCTATTACAACTCTTTATGCCACCACAAATTTCAGTTTCGGATTAAATGTCTTAGTGGAATTGATCATGGGTTACGCACTTCCAGGCAATGGTTTGGCTTTGATGTTTATCAAGGCCTTGGGTTACAATATTGACGGACAAGCTCAAAACTATATTTCCGACCAGAAAATGGCCCACTATGCCAAAATCCCACCCAGGGCAATGTTCAGGGTTCAAGTTTTAGGAATTTTTATTGGTACTTTCATCAATTTGGCTGCCTTGGAATTCAAGCTCAATCACATCGAAGACTATTGTGATCTTCATCAGAAAGATAAATTCTCATGTCCAAGTTCTCGTACTTACTATTCGGCATCGGTTATTTGGGGTGTCATTGGTCCTAAGAAGGTGTTCGGTGGATTATACCCAATTTTGAGATGGTGTTTCCTCATTGGATTCTTGTTATCCTTTGTTTGTATTGCCATCAAGATGTTCGGTCCAAGACGGTACGTGAAATTTTTCCAACCCACCATTATCATCGGTGGCTTGATGAGTTATGCACCCACAAACTTGACCTACCAGACTGGAGGCCTTTACATATCTATCGCAAGTATGTGGTACTTGAGGACTAGGTACACAACCTGGTGGAGTAAGTATAACTACCTTTTGAGTAGTGCTATACTGGCTGGTATTGCTTTTAGCGGAATTATCATCTTCTTCGCCGTCCAGTACCACCCCAAGCCCATCTCATGGTGGGGCAACGATGTTGGTAACGCTGGAATTGACGGAGGGGGATTAGCCAGACAGGCTCACTTGAATGCTTCACTTGCACCAGGAGGTTATTTTGGACCCAGAATCGGCCATTTCCCATAATTATAAGTGGATAGTGTACCTTTTCAGTATTTCGAGGGGCCCAATTTCAGACCATAATTGACGTGGAGGGTTTTTATGTTTATCCGTCTATCATTACTTCGTATCGTTCATTTCAAGTAATACAGATTGAGTATCTTAATGTTGTAACTAGACCCGGTATCCTGTATGAGTCATTTTCAAGAATCGACCCACCAGTAGTTATGCTGAACGGCCCAGAGATGAATTAACCGAGTTGATCGGTTCTGGTTGATTCATCTTGATTTGATAGAAGAAATCACTAGATAAGACTGTGAAAATCTTCCTAGTTTCCTTTGATCCACACTGTTTAAACCCTCCAATACTCCATTGCATTTGAGCTCTTCCAGTTCAAGACCAACTTCATAGCAGAACAGATCAGGATAATACCAGCGGAATCATCTTACAGCCGCTGATGTATTTTTAATCTAACATCCTGGGCAATCGAATAAACTATAAAAGAAACCAAAAAACATTACTCCATTTCTAATCTGAATTTACGCACTGGTGGACGTTTCGGTTGCCAAGAGCTTGTTTAGGCGATTAAACTCGCAATCAATATCCCAGTTGGGTCCCACAACGCCTTGATTGTGAAGGAACTGAACACCCCCAGTCCACCTAATGGCACCTTACCTAAACCAACGTTGGACTGAGGCATTAAAGCCAGAAGAAAAGCATCAACAGTGCCTGTCGAACCTCTAGATGACGCCTTATCTCATGTAATAAAATACCTCTAAACCCTTTGATAAATTGAGACCATTTGCACGGGCCATTGATTTGTTGCCGCATCGACCAGGGCTTTATTTTGGGCATGATGCATTTTTCGTCGCCGGAAGTGACCCTGTGGAAGGCAGTGGCTCAAGCTGAACGATAAGGTTTGGCCAATCTATTAGAGCCTTGGACCCGTAATTAATCGGCTCATGCTGGTGCAACCCACAAAAGGCTATTTTTAAAAAGTGAGATGACGCAATTGCCGCAAATTAAGGCCTGGTGCGGGTGAGGAAAGGTGAGTGTGGAAGGCGGTGAAAGCTCGGAATGTGAAGAGGGATACGAGG
This sequence comes from Suhomyces yuchorum, assembly GCA_030571845.1. Classification (NCBI taxonomy): domain Eukaryota; kingdom Fungi; phylum Ascomycota; class Pichiomycetes; order Serinales; family Debaryomycetaceae; genus Suhomyces; species Suhomyces yuchorum. Next base: position 34,922 of record JAJLYW010000031.1, read on the forward strand.
TGTACATGAAGCGTTATGATTCAGTTGCAGAACAATACGGTGGTTGGACCGAAGATCGGAACTCCCCCTTATTCTTGCCGATCTTCGAGGTCTCGTTCCGTTTCCCACAAGCACTATCATTAAAGATTTGACAGCTCACGTGATATAATGCGCTTCGAAACCGGAAGAAGTGAAGGGTGCCACCGGAATTGATAGATCCGACATATTTTTTGACCATGCGGCACCAACTTGCATAGAAAATATTTCTGGACACCGACTGACAAACCCTTTTGCAGTCTGGTGCCTGTCAACCATAATCTATTGAGTGCTTCGGCAATTTCCAGTTTCACCTAAGTAGGAAGAAGCCATCCGGTGGTGTGGAAATATATTTCTTTATCATTAGATAACTGTGGATATCTTATCCACCACCATTGACTATTTAAGCATTGCTTGTCAGCTAAGTTTTACCCACCATTCCAAGCAAAATGAGTAAAGCTACTGAAATAGCTTTGGAAAACATCAGAAGTGCTTCGAGTGCAGCAGGACGCTTGGATATCGAAGATCATGAGATCAACCTCGATGTTATTGCCTCAGCCAACATCGGTGTGAACGATGTGGGAGAAAGGTTTAGCTGGAACCAGAAGGAGTTGATTCTTCAAAGACTCGAATTAGGAGGTTTGAACTCCTTTGATGACTTGCCTGTGAAGGCGTCCTTCATGATCGAGAAGATCGAGAAACTCAGTGTTGAGGAGTCCTTGGCCATCTTGAGAGAGGCCTTGGTGGAGTATAATGGGGATCCCAATATTCCAGACAACGAGTACAATTTGTATGAGACACTCGTTAACATGGCCTCTAGCAGGGTGGAGGTCACTGATACTAAAGCAAACTTGGCTGGTCATTTTGCTTCTGATGAGAAACACAAACTCGAGGTAGAGGAAGAGCTGAAAGACAGCTCTTCATTCTCCCACGAAGAAACTCACAACTACTCTCCATACCAGGTGGTGGACTGGAACTTGCAAGTCAAGTTGGAGGCTGCATTGATTGCATACTACTCTCCATACCAAGAAGTGAGAGCCGTCACCGACCCTTATGATGATCCAACAATCGAAGTTGAAACCCTTAGAGTATATGTGCTTGGTGCCATCTGGACTTGTATTGCTGCATTTGTCAACCAGTTCTTCGACGATAGACAACCTTCCATCGCCTTGAGCTCTGATGTTGTTCAGATCTTCCTTTATCCATGTGGTAAGCTCTGGGAGCTTGTGATTCCAAAGTGGAAAATCAAGATCTGGAAGTATAGGATTGACTTGAACCCAGGACCATGGACATTTAAGGAACAAATTTTGTGTGGCTTGATGTGTGCTGTAGCTGGTAATGCCAGTTATGTCGCTTCCAACATCACCGTTCAGAAGCTTAACATATTCTACGCCAACAACTGGGTTACCGATGGATACCAGATCCTCTTGCTTCTTTGTACCAATTTTATGGGTATTGGATTTGCTGGTATTTTGAGAAAGTTTGTGATCTATCCTGCTAGATCCGTGTGGCCAAGTCTCTTGCCAACACTTGCCTTGAACAGAGCCTTGTTAAAGCCTGAAAAGAAGGAGAATATCAACGGTTGGACCTTATCCAGGTACAAATTCTTCTTTATTTGCTTCGGAGGTTCTTTCCTCTACTTCTGGTTTCCAAATTACATTTTCCAAGCGCTTTCAACCTTCGACTGGATGACTTGGATCTCTCCACAAAACTTGAACCTTGCCATCGTTACTGGTTCGCAGATGGGATTAGGAGTCAATCCTATCCCCACTTTCGACTGGAATATCATCGATTACAACGCTCCATTGAAGACGCCCTTCTACTCTTTCGTCAACCAGTTTGTCGGAACCGTTTTGGCCTTATTCATTATCTTGGCCGTGTATTTCACCAATTATAAATGGACTAAATACCTTCCCATCAACACCAACGGTCTTTTCACTAATACAGGTGAGCGCTACCGTATTTCGAAGATTCTCACTCCAGACAGTCTTTTTGACGATGAGAAATATCAAAGTTACGGTCCTCCATTCTACTCGGCAGCAAACTTGGTCACATACGGTGCCTTCTTTGCCCTCTATCCTTTTGCATTCTTTCACGAACTTTTGACCAATTACAAGTCATTATACCGCTCATTCAAGGCCGTGTTTGCTAACTTCAGAAACTTGAAGAGCTCTAACTTCGATGAATATTCTGATCCACACTCCACTATGATGAGGAAATACAAAGAAGTTCCAGATTGGGTTTTTATCATCGTTTTATTGCTTGCCCTTATGTGTGCCATTCTTTGTGCCGAATTGTTTCCTACCAACACTCCAGTGTGGTCCATTTTCTTCGCTATTGGAATTAATTTTATTTTCTTGATCCCCATCACTTCCATCTATTCCATTACAGGTTTTTCCTTCGGGTTGAACGTCTTGGTTGAATTAATTATTGGTTATGCCATTCCAGGAAACGGTATTGCCTTAATGTTTATTAAGGCCTTGGGTTACAATATTGATGGACAAGCTCAGAATTATATCACAGATCAAAAGATTGGACATTATGCCAAAATTCCACCTAGGGCAATGTTTAGGGTGCAAATCCTTGGTGTCTTCATTGGTACCTTCATCAACTTGGCTGCTTTGAATTTTAAACTCTCTCATTTTGAGCACTACTGTGAACCACATCAAAAGGACAAGTTCTCATGTCCTGGTTCGAACACTTTCTTTTCATCTTCTGTCATTTGGGGTGTTATCGGTCCCAAGAAAGTGTTTGGTGGTTTGTATCCTGTTTTGAGATGGTGCTTCTTGATCGGGTTCTTGTTGGCCTTCCCATGTGCTGCTTTCAAGAAATGGGGTCCAAGAAAGTGGGCCAATAACTTCCAGCCTACCCCAATTCTTGGTGGATTCTTGTTGTTCGCTCCTTATAATTTGTCCTACGTGACCATGGGACTTTACTTGGCTTGGTTCTTCATGCATTACGTGAAAAAGAGATTCTCTGCTTGGTGGAGTAAGTACACCTATCTTCTTTCAAGTGGTTTGAGTGCTGGTGTTGCATTCAGTAGTATCATCATTTTCTTTGCTGTGCAATATCACCCCAAGGAGATTAGCTGGTGGGGCAATAATGTAATGTATGAAGGAATTGATGGAGGAAACGGACCTCAATCGACATTGAATGGTTCTTTGGCTCCAGGTGGTTATTTTGGACCAAGGTTTGGTCATTTGCCATAATCTGAGTTTGTTGTTCTTGAAGAACTTCACTCATATTCATTCATTTCATAATAATCATCATAATCGTATCATTCTGTTTTTAAATCGTTAAAAATCTAGTGATTGTATAAAAAACCTTCATTTAGGATATGTAGCTTGATACGTTAAACACAACTGGCTATTTTTCAGGTTAAGTATTTTTACTGGTTATAGCCTGTTAGTGCAGAGTTGATAATTTCTTCTGCCAGTTTGCAAGTGTTTATTAGTGCGAGGCGGCACTAGTAGAACTTCTTAGTACTGGAGGGAAAACACACTTAAATCAACAAGACCAAATTTAAGGAACTCTAAGAAGTATTTTCCTACAAACTGCTGGCAAGTTAAAAAAAGGTTGCAAATCAGACAGACACTTCTCTGTCAGAATATGGATCGCATATTTCCTTCGCATCATTTTTAGTGGCCGCATAATCTGGACCGTGTGTGCAGGACGTACGATAAGAAACGAAAGATTAGCACCTACGATCTTCAACCAAGCCATCAAGGCGTGGTTTTGACGGGAAATAGCAAATCTTCTATCAAATATGGCATCACAGAAACTACACGGCCAGTCTAAACTCGTCAATTGACTATTGGAACCTTCAGTTTCTCGTTTGGTACCGGCTTGGCCACAGTGTTGCGGAGTTGAAATTTCAGACCCTCACTCCAGAAAGCCACCACAATGCGTTTCCTCCTACTTTTGTGAGTACTGGGCCATGTCAGGAGCTAGAGAAGCAGCAGGAGTACCCTTAGGACTCGCACTAGGCCACTTTATGTAGGAATGCTGCCGGTACCATGCCTAGGAGCACAATCCCCACGAAATCCAGCGAAAGGTTGCATTGACCTGGCCGATCTGGTGCCATTGACACCCGCCAAGCGCAGGACCGTGGGCCAGTTCCATCAGATTCCACCGGATTCCACCACATTGGGAGCACCACCCACGCCAGCCCAACAGCCAGCTATACGACAATACGAATACCACCTGGATCGGGTCGTGAAATTTCACGTGGTGAACGTGTGCGATTCCGCTGGCCGATACCGCCCCGCCATCGCCCCGCCAACGACGGTTCCCGCCTGCCAAACTGGTGGTCCTGCCATCACACGTGATGGGTGTTGGGCTCGTTGTCCGTGCCCCTATAGTGCAGACGGGCCCCAGTGGGTCCATTCCCATGTGACGTGAGTCATTGTACGGCACGTGAACTGGCACAATCAAGTGCCGTGCATGTGACCTGTGCGATAAACGACCGAAACGATGCACCTCTACAGCGTAGGTGCAGGAGATACCCAATTGTGTGCAGGCAGCTGCACCAAAGTATGGGGGTGGGCCATGGGTGTGCACACAGGCCCATAACGTGTCCCTCCGAGTCAAATGTTCATCCAATTTCCACCCCATTTTTCACTATATAAAGGCAGCGTTCCCCCCCTGGTGGCTCTTCAGTTTTTCATAAAACACAAATCATCACCATGGTTCAATCCTCTGTATTAGGTTTCCCACGTATCGGTGGACAAAGAGAGTTGAAGAAGATCACCGAGTCCTACTGGCAAGGTAAGGTCACTGTCGAAGACTTGTTGGCCAAGGGTAAGGAATTGAGAGCCCACAACTGGAAGTTGCAAAAGGACGCCGGTGTGGACGTGATTCCATCCAACGATTTCTCCTACTACGATCAAGTCCTCGATCTCTCTCTCTTGTTCAATGTCATTCCAGACAGATACACCAAGTACGACTTGGCCCCTATCGATGTTTTGTTCGCTATGGGTAGAGGTTTGCAAAGAAAGGCCACTGACACCACTGCCGCTGTCGATGTGACCGCTTTGGAAATGGTCAAGTGGTTTGACTCCAACTACCACTACGTCAGACCAACCTTCTCCCACTCCACCGAGTTCAAGTTGACCGGTGAAGTCAAGCCAGTTGTTGAATTCAACGAAGCCAAGGCCTTGGGCATCCACACCAGACCAGTCATTCTTGGTCCTGTCTCTTACTTGTACTTGGGTAAGTCCGATAAGGACTCTCTTGACTTGGACCCAATCTCTCTTTTGGACAAGATCTTGCCAGTTTACCAAGAATTGTTGGCCCAATTGAAGGCTGCCGGTGCTGAAGAAGTCCAAATCGACGAACCAATCTTGGTCTTGGACTTGCCTGAAAACGTTCAATCCAAGTTCCAAACCGCCTACGACGCTCTTGCTGGTGAAAAGTCTCCAGAATTGATCTTGACCACTTACTTCGGTGACGTCAGACCAAACTTGAAGGCCATCTCCAACTTGCCAGTCTCCGGTTTCCACTTTGACTTTGTCAGAGTTCCAGAACAATTCGACGATGTCTCTGCCATCTTGAACGACAAGCAAACTCTTTCCGTCGGTATTGTTGACGGTAGAAACATCTGGAAGACCGACTTCGCCAAGGCTTCTGCTTTCGTCTCCAAGGCCATCGAAAAGGTCGGTAAGGACAGAGTTGTTGTTTCCACCTCCTCCTCCTTGTTGCACACTCCAGTTGACTTGGAGTCCGAGAAGAAGTTGGATCCTGTTATTAAGGACTGGTTCTCTTTCGCTACCCAAAAGTTGGGTGAAGTCGTTACCATCGCCAAGAACGTTTCTGGCGAAGACGTCTCCGAAGCCTTGTCTGCTAACGCTGCTTCTATCAAGTCTAGACAAGAGTCTTCTATCACCACCAACCCTAAGGTCCAAGAAAGATTGGCCACTATTACTGAGGCTTTGTCCACCAGAAAGGCTCCTTTCCCAGAAAGATTGGTTGTCCAAAAGGAAAAGTACAACTTGCCATTGTTCCCAACCACCACCATTGGTTCCTTCCCACAAACCAAGGACATCAGAGTCAACAGAAACAAGTTCGCCAAGGGTGAAATTACTGCTGAACAATACGATGACTTCATCAAGAAGGAGATTGACACCGTCGTCAAGTTCCAAGAGGAAGTTGGTTTGGATGTCTTGGTTCACGGTGAGCCAGAAAGAAACGATATGGTCCAATACTTCGGTGAGCAATTGGAAGGTTTCGCTTTCACCACCAACGGTTGGGTCCAATCCTACGGTTCCAGATACGTTAGACCACCTGTTGTTGTTGGTGACGTTTCCAGACCAAAGGCCATGACTGTCAAGGAGTCCGTCTACGCTCAATCCATCACCAAGTCCCCAATGAAGGGTATGTTGACTGGTCCAGTCACCTGTTTGAGATGGTCTTTCCCAAGAGACGATGTCTCCGGTAAGGTCCAAGCCTTGCAATTGGGTTTGGCTTTGAGAGACGAAGTTCAAGACTTGGAAGCTGCCGGTATCACCGTCATCCAAGTCGACGAACCAGCCATCAGAGAAGGTTTGCCATTGAGAGCTGGTAAGGAGAGATCCGACTACTTGAACTGGGCTGCTCAATCTTTCAGAGTTGCTACTTCTGGTGTCGATAACTCCACCCAAATCCACTCCCACTTCTGTTACTCTGACTTGGATCCAAACCACATCAAGGCTTTGGATGCAGATGTCGTCTCTATTGAATTCTCCAAGAAGGACGACCCTAACTACATTCAAGAGTTCTCTAACTACCCTAACCACATTGGTTTAGGTTTGTTCGACATCCACTCTCCAAGAATTCCATCTACCGAGGAGTTCATTGCCAGAGTTGAGGAGATCTTGAAGGTTTACCCAGCTGCTAACTTCTGGGTCAACCCAGACTGTGGTTTAAAGACCAGAGGTTGGGCTGAAGTCAAGGAGTCTTTGACTCATATGGTTGAAGCTGCCAAGTACTTCCGTAACAAGTACTAAGCTCTTGACTTTGCATTCTTCAATTCTTCAAATTGTTGATGATGCTAAATCCTACGATTACATTTATTCAACATTAATGTAATTTTCAATATCAATTTTGAAAACATGTTTGTGTTTTTTTACGATTCATGTCTGGAGCCATATGTTATGGCTCCATCATTTTGTCTTATTTAGTTATGACAATGTTCAGACTTCTGGACATTGGTCGAAGGGGTTAAAATTGGGATTTCAACATCGGTTATCATAAATATCTATTAAATTTACTCGTAGTGAGAGAATTATTCATTTCTTTCTGGTAAGACCTACCATTGTTATCCAGACATAGAATGATGAAACCTGTATATGAACGCCCGTGATAGAAGGATTCAAGGCTATAAACAAAATCTATCCATTCTTTGAACCCCATTTATCACGTTATAATCATGTTTCTCTGGACTGCTGAGAAAATAAATGGAGCTTAGTCGAGTGAACTGAAAATTTACCCTTCGTTCCTCGAAACACCCGATAATATATTCTCTGCTACAGTAGCCTATTATTGACCAGGAATAAAACTATTTAGAGGGAACTGAAAATTCCCATGAATTTGCTTGGTAATTTCACCCCATCTGTTTGCCCTATGTTCCTCGCACAAGGGCCCCATGATTGGGTTGCGCACGACGGGCCACTTATACTGGTTTGGATTTGCCATCTACTTACCTCAGAAAAGGCTACATCATGTCTGATCAAGGAAACATGGATCAACTCGTGGAACAGTTCATAAACGTGACCAATTCCTCCCAAAATTTGGCAGAACAGTATTTGAACAGAAACAACGGTGACTTGGTCAATGCAATTGAAGACTTCTATGCTACCAACAAGCCTAATGCCACCTCTGCCAGCAATGCTGGAAGAAAGAAGAACTCCAAACCGTAAGTATACTTGATTTTCGTTTTTTCTTGACAATTGAACTCAACTGACACCATTAGAAGCACCGGAGGAGTGAGGACTTTCAGAGACTTGAATAATGATGAAGACGACTCGGAAGATGACAAGACGAATACCAACTTCTTCACCGGCGGAGAAAAGTCTGCCTTGCAAGTTGAGGATCCAAACAAGAAGGGAGGACGCCGCGGAAACGACAGAAACATCGTGGAGCTGATCTTTCAGCGTGCCAAAGAGCAAATGGACCAACCCGATGACAGACCATCGGCCGGTGCTCCAGAAGTACAAGCTCCTCGTTTCACTGGAACTGGTTTCAAGCTAGGCGACGGAGAAGAGCCATCGGAAGCCATAGAAGATCCCTCCGCTTCTGTCCCTCAAAAGCCAGCCAAGGTAACCAGAGAGATCACTTTTTGGAAACAGGGGTTCACTGTTGGTGATGGCCCTCTTCACAGATACGACGATGAGAGCAATGCTAGTGTTTTGCAGGAATTAAACCGTGGTAGAGTTCCTATGTCGTTATTGGATGTTGAATTCGGCCAAGACGTAGATGTTTCTGTGTTCAAAAAGACCGACGAGGATTGGCAACCTCCAAAGCGTAAGGTGGGTGGATTCCACGGAACTGGCCAAAGACTTGGATCACCAGTCCCTGGAGAAGTGCCGGTTTCCGCTACTGCACCCACCGAGGAGAAGATAGCGACACCTGCCAAACCTCAAGATGAACCCAGTGGAGATTCTCCAGTACAAATCAGATTTGCTAATGGTAAAAGAGCATCAACGAAATTCAATTCTTCTGACTCCATACTGACTGTTTACGAGTTTGTGAGGTCACATGAGTTTAACGATACTTCTAGAGATTTCACCTTGAGCCATGCGTTCCCAGTGAAGCCTATTGAAAATTCCGAGGAAACTACGGTTGCTGACGCTAAGCTAAAGAATGCAGTTGTTGTGCAAAGATGGTCGTAAGAAGCTCCTCGAAGTAGCTAATATATGAAAGGCATCAACTTTGCTGGAAGAGACATACCTTAATATAACAGTTTAGCCGGTATGAAGGCTTGAGGTGTGTCAAATTCTTGGAAATCAGGATCGGTTTCTTTCACGAATATAAATTAAGGAAAAACATGTTACCCAAGACCAAATACCAATTTTGTAGAGTGTTTCGTAACATTGAGTTAAGCCAAACATCAAAGGAAAGTCATCGTAACCATAGAACGCCTAGAGCAGTTAAAGTGTACGTGTATTGAAGAATTCCTTTCGAGATCACAGTGAGCAGTTTCCTGATCGCTATCTTAAATCCACAAGTGACAACAATCTTCATAGAAAATAATATCCGATGGTTGATCTACTAACCAAAATTTTGCTGACCTTTCTTCACGTAAGCATGCAGCAAGTAGAAACCGAGATAAAACTCTTATCGTCATTTAAACTGATAGATTACATGTTACATTGGCTTGTATTAAAGTATAAGATTTCAAAGGATTACTTGGGGGTATACATGCGCATCAAAGCTGAATTGAAGCGCAATTGAACACCCTCCAAACTAGAAACTTCAAGAGAGGCTTGAAGTCGATCAAATGGTCAGGCGCTGAGAGAATGCAGAAGAAGCCACATTCTCTTGTTTACTTCAAGAAATGTAGACATGTCAATTTTTCCAAAGCTTACGGTCTTCTCGGTATAAAAGTCACCGATCTACTCATTCCTTTCACTTGAGAAATATATTCCACTATATCCTTGAAATGACAATTACTTCCTTTAAAAATTCTGAGCCATTGACCATTAACGAGCCATGGTTTTTAGCAGACAAATTCAAGCCGGTACCAGAAGTTAATGTGTTTCCCAACGTCACTGTGATTCATCGTATGCTTTACACTTTTGGTGAGAAAGAAGAGGTCTTCATCATGTTTAAGACAATTAATGCCTCAATCCTTTCCTTAGACGAATTAGCTTACCTCGAGCCAAAAGCTTGTATTCACAATATTGGTAATGGCAGGTACATCGTTGCAATTAGAACCGATGATGGAAAAATAGCTGTCTTAGGTGAATTGAGTAAGAGATTCATCTCCAAAATTGAGATGCACAATATCAAAGTTAGAGAAGTGCCATTTGCTGACTTGGTTCCTTTGAGTGAACTTTACAATCACAATGATTTGAATATTGAATCTTTCTTCGCCTCACTACAAAGTAGATATAAAACAGGTTCCGAAAATGTCTTTCAAAAGGTACACGGAGGTTAACCATAAAATGCTTAGCCGTGAGTGCTTCTCCTGAGAATGTTAAATCTCTTATATGACAGAACAAGATGAAACATTGCCAAATTGGCCTGATTTCTCGGTTCTCTTATGATCTGGTCCAATATTTGTTATGTCAATCTTATCTAACCCGTCTTTATGGTAATAATTAATTCAAACGTGTTTCAATTGCTGAAGTAGAACCGAAAGTAGCTCTCTTAATAGATTATGCAAACTATAACGGTTTTCTTGCTAGATTCAGGTACTACCTGGCCCCTCACGAATATGACTTTGCGCATTTCTCCTCAGATTCATTACACCAAATACTACGTGACTTTCGTGTTAAAGACCATATGAAGGATTATCCCTTAATAGGTCATCGATCCATTACTCTTTCTGTCAGTCCAAAATGGTTCCAAGTGTATTACAAATGAAGACAGTAGCTTTCTCAAGGGAGTGCATACTACCAATCTACATCATACCTCACGTGACACATCTTCTCCAGACCAAAAAATTCATCATAGGTGATCCTACGAAAGACCTATTATTATACCATAGAAAATCCCAATAACTTCTTACAGAACTGAAATGCATAGCTCCTAATGTCCCTAGTTTTTCGAACCCGGCCAAAAGCAAGAATACGGGTATGCTTGTCCCCATCAATTGCTCAGTCCATCGTGCGATCAAGGCGATGGTATTCAGCTATAAATGACCACGGACTGGCAAGTTTTGTATCAACAGGGCTGAAAATAGACACAAAACCCTTTGGTGACTTGCCCAGCACTTTAGAAGGGGTGCCAATTCTTGAAGATTACGTGGAAGCAACAGATGACCTCCGGAAAAGAATAATAGATTATGTGAAAGACACACCATCCTTCGTGGATTCCAAAGAGATTTACCTACAATACACTTCAGAAACAGTCAAAATGGACCAAATTCCTTTCTATCCGCCAATACCTAATTTCAAGCAGATCATAGATCAGAATGAATGCCTTCTGCCCATCGTTGGGTCGCTTGTGGAATATATTGATCCAATAACAAAAAGGCTAGGCTTTGGAATGGTTATTAAGTCATGTGAGTCGATTTTCAACGATAATTACAACAAGTTAATGATATTAACGATTGAAAACACTGTAACCTATGTTTCTCCGACCTTCGTGAGCTTTCAGGTTTATGGAGCCGTTGATGAAAGCTGGATTGCTAAGATGAACTTGGAAAAAGATAGAACAAACACAAACAACAAAGACCGGCTCACCGCAGTCTCTATCATCAAAAGCTTCATTACACAATCTGTGAAACTTAGTGAAGAAATAAGTTCCCATTTGGAAATTGTTCATTCTCAATATGTCAAAGAACATCATATGGTCCCTATTTCCATTCTTGAGATGATAGAATCTCATAAGTTTTCAGAGGAGTTATTGACCAGAATCAACAAGAGCTACATTGAACAGTGCATCTTTTTGATGGCAATCCATATGGGGGTATCTCAATCTCCTTTGTGGATACAGAGCTCCAACACCTGGGGATTTAAACTGACTAATGTTATTCTCCATCAATGTTCTAATGAACTCATTAATGGAACCAGTTATTTTGTTAATTCAATGACAAATTGCCAGGCCATCAACAAATTTATTTCTGCATCCAAAAGTGAAATTCTTTTATCGAGTATGAATAATTTCATTAATGATTTACACGCATCACAACAATCGTCTCTCTCAAGGAAAAGCTTTGATGACTTAAATTTCTACTTGAATATTTGGGAAGGTAGAAATTTTAACTACGTTATTGATTGCCTCAAGTTTATGATAATATATCCTCACAAGTCGTTGACACAAGTTTTGAAAAATTTTGACTATTTCAAAGATTCTTCCATCACCGCAAGCAAAATTTATAGATATTTGGAAGAAATTAAGTTGTATAACAACCAGCAAAATCAATTGACTGACTTGATCCTTTCAGCAAATCTTGTTGGAAAGTCAAGTCTCTCACAGGCAGCCGTGTCCAATCCGTCAGATATAGAAACTTTCACCTTGGGAGTTCAATCCATTAATATTTCAGATAAGTTCCCTCATCTCAGAAAAGACAAAACTTACTTCAAAGATCATATAATATATGGGATCAAAGCTGATGATTCAACTTTTGAAAGTGGTACCAACCTAGCAATTTCCTTGGAAAAAGTTAATTCCAGAAATTATATCATCAATGTTCATATTCCTGATATTGCTACCAAGCTTTCACCAAACACCAATCTCTTTTCAGAGATTACTTCTCATAGTCATTTAATGAGGTCTTTCACCAAGACCTTCGCTGGCGAATCCTTGAATCATATCCTCGATTCGAGACTTCGCAACCAATTCAAGTTCTCCACTAAAGAAAAGCAACAAGACAATAAAATTGTACGTGTGGGGGACCTCTCACAGGAGGAAGAGTTTGATATACATGGAAAAAGAGTCACTTGTATGACGATTTCTATGAAGTACAACACGTTTGATTCCAATCCCTTCAAGTCCCTAGAAGATAAAATCAAGATCTCGTTTGACGACATTTCGAAAGCAAGAATCAAGAACATTGACCAAAATGATTTAGAAAATTGTTTGAGTGGAAAGGATAGCGTTCTACCATTCAGAATATTCAAGAAGGCAACTATCAGCGATGATCACCCGAATACTTTAACTTCTGAAGATTCACACAACATCAGCTTCATATACAATGTGATGAAGAGTCATTTCAAAATCAGAAATTTGTCTGGAGCATCAGTAACAAGTTCAGGCGGGAACCTAGGAGTTGAATATCCTTCGATGATCACAAAAAGTCTTAGTTATGCCAACAAAGGAGAAAAAAATGAGAAGTTAATCACCAGACTTGAACGGAATGATAAATCTAAAATTCTGCCTAAGTCAACGTTTCTATTTCGGGAAATTGACATGTTATTGGGCAACATAGTTGGAATTTATGCTACCATGAATGATATTCCAATTTTCACCCAGTACCAAGAATTGCATAAAAATGTTTCAAGGACGGACCAAGAAGCTCTGAATGAAGATGAAGTGTTGGTGGCACACGAGAATTCACTTCTCCCTAACTATTATGCCAATTCGTTCTTCCAAACATTGATAGCGAGAGATTCCAATGGCTACGTCTCCTTACCAGCATACATTATTGGCAGTAGTTTTCTTGCCAAACCTTCATTGGGAACCAAGTCAGGCGAACAAGCATTTGGATATCTATCAAAGGGATTGCAGCATGGGTACATCAAGATTTCCGATACCCTCAATGACTATGAAGCACTTTTTAATCAGCTACAAATACTAAGCTTCGTCCAATTGCAAGCTCACAATACGTTCGTGAAGACCAACAATCTGCATCTTGAAATTGTCAAGCATTTCAGCTATTTGAAAGGTTACGGTTATAATCTTCATGGTCCATACGATCCAATGGTATTACAACAAATACAAGAAAAAATCTCCAATTCCACCAAATTGGTATCCTACGTCCAGTCTATCAGCAACCGATACTGGACTTTGAAAATGTTGGAACAGAAATTGCTACAGGATAGTTTTGCTGGGGTTGAAGGTACTACCTACGAGTGTGTTGTGACCAATACCGGAGAATTTGTTCCAGCACTTGGCAATCGCTTATCAAAGGCTTATTGCAAAGAGTTAGAATTGGAAGTCGACGTTTTGAATTACTCCCACAATATAATCTACATAGGATCCACTGTCAAGTGTGACAAAGTTCTTTTCTTTGACCCAACCTCGGGAGTTTGTGTTCTCAAAGAGGAACAGGTATTTTAACGTGTACATAGTTTAGAGATAGGGAATAAGATGAGAGGTTCATCCAAGTATTGCAGTATGGGTCTTTGCGATAACAGAACCAGAATGCCACTAAGTAACGGAGCAGGAACCCTCAGGATGCGCTTTGCACTGTCGGTAACACAAATTCCAATAGGCGTTCGCTTTTTTAGGAAACCTTCCACAAAGCAGAGATATGCCAAAGACTATTTTGTACTAAGGCGAGCACATACGTTGATATATTTTCTTTAAAAAATACTGCCAATAAGGCCGTGTTTTGAAAGGGATCAAAGTTTGCTTGTGATACCCAATGAGTCTACTCCTATGAAAAGATAGATAATTTTAGAGTAAATCGACCTGTTCTTGACTTCTCCACTGTTTTACCAAAATATATTAGAACAATTTATCCGAGAAATAGAAGGGTTGCCTCCGTATCTTAGTATAGCCAGGACCATATAAAATAAGCTTTAATATTTATAATGTCCATAAATATTAAAGGAGACATGTTACCAAGAAAAAGATAATACGCAAATTGGCGATAATTTATGTCAATATATATAAGTAAACCCCTTAGTCAATTTTGAAGAGTGAATACTGCTAGCATGGTAGAATACTCCAGGCCCCTTGGGTTCTTGGAAAGAATATACATCTTCCGGAATGTGGAACATGTTTATCCGAACTTCAATTTCACGGCCAGATATAGCCGATCGTTCACTAAGGCCATGCTATCAAATGCCCTACACTCATTGATCAAGAAGAACCTCGTCTTTGCGTACAATTATTTCAAGTTGGAGAACGCAAATGATCGAGTGTCACTCTTTAACAATTGGGAAATCAGGACACTTGAAAAAATCAGGTTCCACGATGTGGTCAGTTTCGAGCAGGTTACATCCTTTGATGAAGAAACCATCAATGAGTTGGTCAAGCTTGAATGTCTCATGAACTTGGACAATCTTCCACTTTGGCGAATCAAGGTGTATGAAATTCCAAGTGGTGATCAATACTTATGCATTTACTTCGACCACCTGCTCTTTGACGGAAAGTCTGGAATGCAATTCCACAAACACTTGTGCGAAGAATTATCTGACTTGGGAGACAATCTAGAGCATTTAGAGTACATTTTCGACAGGGAAAGAGATCATGATATTTTACCCCAGAGCCCTTTGGAACCACCAGAATATTGCCAAATTTATCAACCAAAGCTCCACAATTTTCTCCATGCATTAGCACTATCCAAAGCACCAAGCTTATTGGCAGTGTACCATTATTTCTGGTCATGGTTTGACCTGTTCCAACCTGACTTGTTCCGATACCCTCTTTTCTCCTATGGACCGCAAGGAAAGCTTGAAACACCCACCAAAACTCGAAAATTCAATTTGAATCCCCATCAAGTTGGCAAAATAGTAGAATTCTGCAGAAGTCAGGACCTTACGGTGACTCCCTATATTCATGCCATTTTCATGCAATGTCTTGAGAGTGTTTTGTTCCTGGCCGTTAATGGGACCAAACAAGTGTGCCTGGAGTCATATGCCACTATTGATACCCGAAGATACTTGCCCGAGGAGGAATCCTTCAAGTTTGGGAATTACTTCACGGTCGAGAGATATGTGTTGCCTCCCATCCGAGGAAGAGTCAAGTCATTGATGCATTATTTGAAGAATACTTTGGATGCTGTGGTGAGAACAAGTTCTGCCAATGGTTTGATTGGAATGACCAAATACTGTGACTATGACTTGATGGTCAACATGCACAAGATTCCTCCCAGATGGTCTGTTCTCTACTCCAATGTTGGACAATTGACTCCAACCAATAAATTGTTTGACGTGGAGGATATAATATTTGCACAAACCGTTGGTTCCACCTCATACACCACTTTGACAGTAGTCACAAGTGCCAGCGGTGAAATGAATGTTGTGTGTAGCAATCTTGAGCGGCTTGAAGAGCTCAAAATTAACGAGAAGAAAGTTATGGATATTCTTGTGGACCAATTCCATCGCCAGTTGATTGATTTCAGCGATCAATAAATAATAGACCCATCAGGATCGGTGAAGATCAATAAGGAAAGTACCACTCTTTTCGCCCATTGTTAAGTGTAGAGATGTTAGATTGGGAAATTTATCCAACCATGGATATTTCACTTTCGAGATAAGCCTACCCCAGCCAATCTAGGCCTGGCCGGAATGCCCCACCTATTTGCAAAATTTGCCAACATTTTTCACCAAGCAAGGTTGTACTCCTGGCCCTACCGGAATGGCTCGGCCGATCTTGCTAAATGGGATTTGTGCTTTGCAGTCCCACTCAAATACTGGAAGGACATTCCGGGACCTCACAGCGTGGTGGGGTTCGGAAGAAACCCCAATTTTCACTTTTCTATGGCTATATAATCAGTCGGCAATTAATGACCCCCATTTAAGGTTATAAGCAGGCCCCGGGACTACATCAGCACTAAAACACCAGACTTTTACTTTCATCCCCATATAAAACTGTAGTGCCTCGGTATGGAGAAATTTGGTACGCTCATCAACTCTAGTGAAATGTTCCATTGCGAACGGTGAGTCTAGCGAGGGTTGGTGACGACTCTGTAACAAATTTCTCAGGCGATCACGGCCGTTTTGTCTCAGCTGGACGTCAAAACTAAACAGCAAGTCGAAGGTGTCAAGTGTACCCCACACAATAGGATGCGGAACACCACCGGGAATTAGGTGTCAAGCTAGAGGGGATTGCTCCGATGTGATGGTCCGCCCAAAGTCCGGGGATTCCGCCGGGCTGCGTGCAGGACTCTCCACAGGTGTCACCATATGGAGAGGCTTGACAGGAAGGTAACGGTGAATTACAGGAATGGTGGGGGAAGCCCCATGAAATTGGGACGGTTGGGGGAATTAAGCACAAATTCGGACAGAGCTCTGACGCCTCAATGGACCATCACGCCAGACCAACCCCCAGTTAATTTTCCGGTGGATTCGTATAAATATTCGTAGAATTGGTGTTAAATTCATTAACAATTCCACCATGACCTCGGACACCTCAGTAGAGACGTTCCCCAAGCCAGAAGAAACCCCCAAGCCTAGGCCCGCAGTTCCAGTTTCCAGATTGCAGTATCTGGGCGATGCCGACGAATTTGTGATTTTAGATAACAAGAAGTATCACCGCCATGAACTAATGAATGCCTTTGGTGGTACATTCAACCCTGGATTAGCCCCCTTCCCCAAGCACAACTTTGGTAACGCTGCTGCAATCGGGTTGGCATCGTTCTCTATGACTACCTTTATATTGGGGCTCTATACATGTGGAGCCAAAGGAATCAAGGTTCCTAACGTAGTCTTCGGAGTTGGTATATTTTATGGAGGGGCCATTCAATTCATCGCCGGAATCTGGGAGATGGTTATTGGAAACAGTTTTGCCGGCACCGCTTTCACCAGCTACGGTGCCTTTTGGTTATCATATGGAGTGGTTTTCGTTGAGAACTTTGGCATCATGAAAGCTTATGAAAACGAGCCCGATCAGTTCAGAAATGCCCAGGGGTTCTTCAATCTAGGGTGGGCGTTGTTCACATTGATGCTATTGCTTATGACGTTCAAATCCACAGTTATGTTTGTCACTGTTCTTGGGCTCTTGGAAATGACCCTACTTCTTCTAGCTGCTGGAGCTTTCACCAACAAAGAATCAGTTACCAAGGCTGGAGGCGTATTCTGTGTGCTAACGGGGTTTGCCGGGTGGTACAACACTTTTGCTGGTATAGCCACTCGACAGAACTCCTACTTCATTGCCTACCCAATACAACTCCCGGTTTATAAGGGTAAGAACAAGGCATGAACTGTGCCTGAATTTGACGTGATAACATTTTGAGCTTGGTTGGAGCTTATGTAGCCTTTAATTATTTACAATAGTGATCTGTGAAAATCCTAGAAAAATTGGATGGACTAAATTTGGCCAGAGCCTAATGTAGGTGAAAGAGAAGATACGTAAAAGTTGACACTTCACTCAGTAATTGCTTGTTATAAAGACGATATCGTACATTCTCCTAGTTTTAAACATTTGCAGTTACTTCACAGCTTACTTGTGCCTTTGATAGAAAAATATCATCCCATTCAGCGTTATTTATGGGCTTCTATAGGAATTAATAATTGGCCTTCCCTGAATTTTGCAATCGATCAAAATTTTCTGGCCAACAATTTGGAACGCTCTATGCTCAATTGAAAATGGTATCTTATTT
Organism: Suhomyces yuchorum; assembly: GCA_030571845.1. NCBI lineage: Eukaryota > Fungi > Ascomycota > Pichiomycetes > Serinales > Debaryomycetaceae > Suhomyces > Suhomyces yuchorum. The sequence goes on from JAJLYW010000031.1 coordinate 53,070, forward strand.
AACTCTCATTTCAAAAGGTATTCTGAGGCCAGCTAGTAAACTTGGCTTCTCCAGCCATTTTATTGATGATAAGTAGTCAAAACCAGTAGAAAGTTTCCTTAATCTCACATCTGCTAGGTCAACCGTTTCCGGATTTAATACCATAACATGAACCCTGTGTTCCGGAACCGAAAAACCGACCTGCATACAATCCTGACTCATCTTGAGTAAATTAACCAACTATTGAAGAACCCAACTAGAACTAGTAGATATGGTGGTAAGTGTCCGTTAAACCAGATTATCTTGATCTTACTAACACCCCCAGTCCCCAATTCAACCATCTTTGGAATCGTTACAGCAAATTGTGGCCAAGGATCAATCCTTATCCGAGAAGCCCAACTTATATCCTATCTTCAAATATGTTGCCAACGAGGACTTGACAGTTCACCAAGCTTATCTTAGAGTGGCTCAATTGAACAACCCAGAGAGAACCGAGTCGTTTTTGTTCGAGTCTGCAGTCAAGGGTGATACCGTGGACAGATACTCCTTCATCGGTTTCAAACCAAAGAAGATCATCAAGACCGGTGATATCCCAGGAAAGTACGCTGAACAGTATTGTAATGTTGACCCAATCACTGTTTTGGAGGAAGAATTGAAAAACTACAGACAAGCGCAATTGCCAGGACTTCCTAAGCTCAGTGGTGGTGCCATTGGATACATTTCTTATGATTGTATCAAGTACTTCGAGCCCAAGACCAGAAGAGAATTGAAGGATGTGTTGCAGGTTCCTGAGGCGGTATTGATGTTCTGTGACTTGTTGGTTGTGTTCGACCATGTTTACCAGAGATTCCAAATTATTAACAACGTCAAACTTTCCGAAGAGTCCGACCTTACCAGTGCTTACGAACTTGCCCAAAAGGAGATCGAAGACGTCGAAAAAGTGTTGAGAGACCACTCTCTTGGTGATTCTATTTATCCTGAGCAAGGACCAATCAAGCTCGGACAAGACTTCACCTCTAACATTGGCCAAGAAGGATACGAAGGTCATGTCACTACTTTGAAGAAGCACATTTTGAAAGGAGATATCATTCAAGCTGTTCCATCTCAAAGAGTGGCCAGACCAACCTCCTTGCATCCATTCAACATATATCGTCACTTGAGAACAGTCAACCCCTCCCCATACTTGTTCTACATCGACTTGGTTGAATTTCAGATCATTGGAGCATCCCCAGAACTTTTGGTGCAAAGTGATGATAAAGGCAGAGTTGTTACCCACCCAATTGCCGGTACTATTATGAGAGGAAAGACCAATGAAGAGGATGAAGCCAATGCCGAAATATTGAGAACCAGTTTGAAGGATAGAGCAGAGCACATTATGTTGGTCGATTTGGCCAGAAACGATGTCAACAGAATTTGTGAGCCAAAATCCAATAAGGTGGATAGACTTCTTACCATCGAGCGTTTTTCCCACGTTATGCATCTTGTTTCCGAAGTCAGTGGAACTTTGAGACCAGACAAGACCAGATTTGATGCCTTCAGATCGATTTTCCCTGCCGGTACTGTTAGTGGAGCACCTAAGGTCAAGGCCATGGAACTCATCGGAGAGTTGGAGAAGGAGAAGAGAGGTGTCTACGCCGGAGCTGTTGGCCACTGGGGATATGACGGAAAAACCATGAACACCTGTATTGCCTTAAGAACCATGGTATACAAGCAAGGCGTAGCCTACTTGCAAGCCGGAGGAGGTATTGTTTTCGACAGTGACGAGTACGACGAGTACATCGAGACCATGAATAAGATGAAGGCCAACAACAACACCATTGTGGAGGCCGAAAAGGTCTGGGCCGAGAAAGTGGGAGAGGCCAAGTAGAGGCCATACCAAGAGCTATGACCGAGCGTAAGTTGATAGTAATATAATGTATATAAATGTGCCAACCGTAGCAATTAAAGCGGGGAGTTTCAAACTCAGAAACAGAGGAGCAGTGAATCGACTACTATATGATGAAACAGACATACCGCTGGTAATGAAAGGGCTAAATGAACACAAATTAACATACCATGCTTCGATAGTCGCATCCAGCTCCAGATCTCGGTTACTTCAGGAATGGAGATTCCGGGTGTGGCCTGCTGCACAGCAAAGTTAGTAAATTTCCACCTTGACAGCTATGGGCCGGACGATAAGAGCACCATGGTGTAGAAAATAGCTCCGAAGAAGGGAGTCTTTTGGGATTTATGGGGGAGAAGCTCTACAAAGTGGAGTTCGCGGGAGAATCAAATGGCATATTTTTTGTGAGTGGTAAACTTTAAACTACAGCAGCGAAGGCATGCTAATTCCACCACCTATGCTATGCCGCCGAATGTGCAGTATCTCCACCATGCCGAACGTCCAAACTCCCCGTTCACCATTGAACGGACTTATTTCGTGACCTGCCGCAAATTTCACCGGCAATCCAATTTCACCGGCAACTAATTTCACGGCCTGTCAAGTCCATGCCTGTAAATTCGCAGCCCGAGAGTTGTTCCACAGTTTCACCGGCCAGACTCCGTCGACGCCCCCCCGAAACCCAACCACCACACTAAGTCCAGTAATCCATGCACCGCCCAAACTGCCACCCAAACTCCACATGCCCAAACACGCAACTGTCCCAGTTCAAACTCCCCAACACCAAAACACCACCCAGTGCCGTTCCCCAGCCTCCGCCGGCGTGGGGGACAATCCCACATGCTGAAGCCCGCGAGAAAATACCCACTGCGGCCACAGCAACGCCCCGGCGTTGGGCCTTCTGCCACCATTTCCCTCGCCCAACCCTGACGTGGCCCCAGTGCGCGTCACTGCGCACAGCATCTGTGCGGATGCTGTGCGTCAAGCGTCGGCGTCAACCACCCAAAGCCTCGCTAACAATACCGCCACCCCAGGGGGCGCCGGCCGCCACCGTCCTCGGGGCAACCACTCCGCCCTCCACCGCCGTCCTTCGCCCTCCTCTCCGTCCCCCCTCAGGGCCCTCCAGCACCCTCCAACCGTCCTTGCCCCCTCCAGGCCTCCCCTCCAGCACCTGATCCAAGTCGCCGCACGTGATGCCATCGCCATCGCCCCGTACCGGCCCCGCCGCTCAGGGCCCTGGCCAACACTCACGCACCCTCTCTGGCTCACACTCACACTCACACGCACCATCGTCCAATATCGCACTCACGTGACCGCCCACCCGCCGACTAATGAACGTCGAGCCAACGATGATCATCCCAAACCCACACTTACCCAGGGATCCACGCTGCCCCCGGTCTTTGGAAAGAGGTCCCACCGCCGTACCTCTCGGTTACCATGAACGACGCACGTCCCAAAAGCGAAGACCCCGGAAGCCCCCAGAGCCCCGGCGTTGCTGCCGCCGACTCGGCATCTCCCTCATCGAAGAACTTGTCCCGTACCCCCACGTCGTGGGACGCTGAGGACGACATCTTGCTCATGCACCTCAAGGACCAGCAGAAGTTGGGGTGGAAGGAGATCGCCAGCCATTTCAATAATAGAACGCCCAACGCGTGCCAGTTCAGATGGCGGCGGTTGAAATCCGGCAACCTCAAGAACCCACCCAAGAGCTCGTCGGTGTTGGGCGGCCCCCTCAACGTCCGCCAGTCGCAAATCATCCCCGTCAAGAAGTCCAAGAAGATGGCTCCGCCCTTCAAGTCTGAGTCTGGCACTCTGGCAGCTTCGACTTCTGGAAGCGGGTTTCCTGCGGCCTACTCCCCCATATCCAATGCGCCGTTCACCGGCTACGACAACAACGTTTCCAATGCATTGGCCGGCCTTAATGCCTTGTCTAATACGCCCTCCAACATCTCCAGCCCCTTGCCCAACTACAACACCAACCCTTCCACCCCCGGTGTCAATTCGCCCAACGTCGGCAATGGTCTGACCAGCCTCAACCACTCCACCTACGACGATTCCCCCAAGTCCGAGGTGATTCTCGACCCCCAGGCCCACAACAACGCCGCGTCCAACACCGGTGGTGGCTACTATGCGGACATCTCCATCGACCCTACGATGAATTTGCCCCATAATCAACCACATCCTCATGCCTCCCACGGCATAACTCCTCGGAACTCGACATCTAACGCATCTTCAAACTCAGGCAACTCTACTGCCTCCGGCACTCAAAATACACATCTCCATAACAATTCAATCATTCAGATTGTCAGAGATGATAGAAACTCAATTTCGTTGTCGAGGGCATCGGTCTCGTCGTTGCCCTCCAAATCAATGAATATTCCCCATCACCAACTGAACAATAATGCATTGGCTCACATGCCTATCCTCTTCGGTCGGGATAGTGTCAGTGGTCCGTCAAGAAACCCAAGTATAAGTGGTCCTGGTGGCATTCAACATTCAACTACCGTTTCCAGCTTGAGAAACGGTAGTGCAGGTGGTGGTTCTGGATATTACTCAAGGTCGGGCTCAGTCGTGATACCATATAACGCAGAGAAGAAAGACGAAGAACCTTTAAAGATGGAGAAAAGGAAGCTCGATATCAAACCTGTTATCTCCAAGCCTAAGACAACTACTTCCAACGCTAGCAAATCTACCAACTCACCAGTATTCAAAATACCGTGGTCAATGGAAGAAGACGAACTTCTCATTAACAGAAGAACTCGTGAACTTTCTTTTGCGGAATTGTCGATATTATTACCCCAAAGAACAGAAGGTGAGATATGGTCACGTATTGATTATTTGGAAAAACTCAGAAATGGACACAGGTCTTCCACTTCCAGAGATCGTCGTAGAAGACAGTCTTCCATTGGTTTGGATGACGTGGATGACTTCTACGATGATGTGGATGATGTTATTGGCGGTATTGTTAGTGAAGATGAAGAAGACGATGATGAAGATGATGATGTTTTGGTGGATGTGGACGATACAGTTACACGTAAGAGAAGAAAAAGAAGGGCAAGCTCTGCTGTCAATCCACTCTCGGTTGGTGATTCCATTAGGAAGAAATTAAGATAATTAAAGGTATCTTTAGTACAGGTCAATTACAAACCAACTGAGCATATCTTCCTTTCGCCGTTGATATTCATGTATTATTCAACTTTAATTCTCTCACTATAAATGTATAGACCAAAGACTCATGGATGGGTGTATTATAGATGTATTGAATCTATATGGTTAAAATATATTAAGATCAGATATTCTCAAGCTGTATGTAGGCATCCTTTTGCCATATCTTCCAAAATTATAACACTTTCAAATAAACATGGAAAGTGATTGGTGACTACTTTATGAAATTGAATCTCTATGGGTTTTGAATCCCTTTCTTTGATCATATGCAAGAATGAAACGGATTGTTGATTATGGATACGTTCAGAACCGTGATATGGTACATTGGACTCAATGAATCTCTTAGTAAAGCTTCAAATGTCCAGTGATTTGATCAAGAACAAGCTTGGGGGCAGGTCCCAAGCCCAAAACGGTGGCACTTCCGGCCGCAACTTGAGTTCTTCCGGCATCATGGACGATATATGCGTTGACCCCCAATGACATGGCTTGGGCGAACAACAAGTCCATTTCTTCCTCATCGGGCACTTGCAAAGTGATTTTGGCTTGACCGTTTCCATACTCCCATCTGCTGACCATTTCGGGGTTGTAGGCTTCGGATTCGGCGTTGGTGATCTTTCTGTAGAGCCCCAAGGTGGCATGCAGACATTGGGCAGCAACCTTTCCTTTCTTCATCTTCAAGTCCTGACGAACAACCAACGTCATTTTGACTTCACCAGGAATCTCATTGAGTTGTTTGGAGTCGATATCTGGACCTTCATCTTCGGATTCTTCATCTGATGCTTCGTATGAAGCATCGGTATCTATAACTTTCACATCATCGATCGGTGCTTTGGATGGTGTTCTTTTCTTTTCCTGGCCACGAAGGATCAGGTGGATGTAGTACCCGGTAAGAAACAGGAGTATTCCTACCGTGGTGAGTTGGGTGATAGAATTGGAAGACATGTGGATAATTTTCTCGATGCGATCCAAAATGAATAGATGCGAAATTCTCGAGATCTGATTAATCATCGAGCTGAAGAAACGACCAAACACCAAAATTCAGTGTGTGAATATCTCAATATAATAAACAAGTTCCCAAATTTTTGTGCTTGACCCATTAATACTTTTTTGGTAGCAAAAGTAAGTGCCTGAATTTTCGGCGAACTGGAGCATAAAAGAGATCACAATGTGCCTATTCTTTGGAGAAATGATGCTTTCTCTAACCTTTGAAAAGCACCAATAACTTCTCCAACTGCTTTGAAAGTCTGGAGTTATCTGGTTCTATTTGATCGTAGAATAAGTTAGTTTTTAACCAAACCATTCGAGTCTAATTTAGACCTTCTAGCGTGAGACTTCGAAATTTTTTAGACCTTCGTCTGTTTGATCAGACCTTAGTTCAAGCTAGCTTCTTCACTTTCTTGGGCTTTTTCTTCTTTTCAATCTTAGCTGTGTAGTTTCTCCAGCTTTGCACGCGATGGTCTCGTTCGTCTTCCCAAACCTGCTTTAACTTGGTTTCTTTTTGGCGAAGCTTCTGCGCCGCTAATTCTTCCTTCCTCTGCTGCTCTTCCTGTCGCTGCTGGTACTTTCTGTCAATTTCCTCCTGACGCTTTTCCTCGGTCAAGATCTCAGCCACTTTTTCGGCCACAACTCTGGAATCGGAATGCTTCGAACGGACGCTATTGTAAATGGCCACGAGCCGGCTCCTCTCGCCCCAGAGAGGATCCTCCTCAGTCTGGGCCGCCATCACCTGCTCCGACCGCTTTATCCGATCAAAAGCCTTTGGGGCATCGCGGTTGGTCACCTTATCTGGATGGATCATCAACGACTTCTTCCGGTAGCTTTTCTTCGCCGACACCGACAATTTGTCCTCCTCGGCAACATCTATTTGTAAGATCGAGATGTGGTCCCATTGGTTGCATTGGAGGATCCGTTCGATCTCCTTATCTTTGGAAAGTCCCAGCTCTTCGCGAGACAATACCGACTCTATATCCATCTTGTGGGGGGTTGTTTCCTTGAATTCGGTCTCTTTCGCCACGAAGTTTCTCTGGCCGCTTTAATAGTTCACAGGGCGCAACGAATGTCGTCAAAAAGGTCCAAGACAGCGGTGGCAAGGCAGTAATGGTCAGTAGTGGAGTCCAGTAGTGAAAGCTCGGTCGTTTGTGTCTCAGATGAGGATGTCGCGCGACAGTGTCGCGTCATCGATCCCACCAGTTGGTCTAACCACCGAATACCGATTGGGTCTACCGAACTTACTTTCCTCTAAGACTACTGCTAGCATTCGCTCGGCCCAGAACCAGCCCCAAGGTATATGACCAGAGTCCCCATCAGAATGGCATCTACGTGGAAACCCAGATACTTCGATATTGGCGTGAACTTCTCCGATGGCATGTTCCAGGGCCATTACCATGGATCCCACGAGCCTAAACATGCACCCGATGTGGACCAGGTGATCCAAAGAGCCCGGTTGTTCAATGTGGACCGTATGCTTGTGACGGCCAGCTCCATCCTGGAGAGCGAGAGCCACTTTGCCTTGTGTGCCCAATACCCCAAGGTGTTGACCTCCACCGTTGGAGTCCATCCTTGTTCGGTGGCCCAAGAGTTCTATGTCCATAAAGATTCGCAGTTCACCGAGACTTTGAAGCCAGAAGTGGATTCTTTGTTGGAAAAGTTGAAGAGTTTGGCAGTGGAGGGACATTCCAAGGGCTACGTGGAGGCATTTGGAGAAATCGGCTTGGATTACGACAGACTCCATTTCTCCTCCAAATCTCAACAGCAGACCATGTTCCGTCGCCAGCTCGATGCTTTTGCGCTGTTGGACTTGAAACTCCCGTTGTTTCTCCACATGAGAAGCGCCTGTGACGATTTCGTGGAAATCATCAAACCCTACATTGATAATGGCCAGCTTGGAGCAGGGGTGGTGCATTCATTCACTGGAACTGAGCAAGAGTTGCAGAAAATGCTTGCTTTGGGCTTTTATATCGGAGTCAATGGCTGCTCTTTGAAGACCCCAGAGAACCTCGAAGTTGCATCAAAAATTCCTCTCGACAAGCTCATGATTGAAACTGATGCTCCATGGTGTGAGGTCAGGAAGAGCCATGCCAGTCACCAGTACATTACCTCGTATCCAAACTTGTTCTATCCAGAGGTAGAAAAGGAACCTTCTCCTGAGGATACCGAAGTATCTGGTGAATCACAGACCCCTTCATTACAAGACTTAACACTTGAGGACTCGAACAAGAAACCCAAGAATTTCAAAAAGAAGCAGCATAACCAACCCAAACCTCAAATAAAACTTGACGATTTCTTGCCGTTCCCTTCCATCAAGAAAGAAAATTTCTTAAAACATGAGGCTGCTGAACAGAAGCTTCGTGAAGGATATCCTGAGAACACCCCAATACATACTAACATTGGCCCACATGCATACCCTTTGATTAAATCTAGAAATGAGCCAGTTTTCGTTGGTTACGTGGCGGAGATCATGTGTGCACTTTACGACCTCAAAACAGACTCTGAGAAGAAACACTTCATTGACACTGTATACGACAACACGGTGAAAGTCTTTCTGAAATAGAAAGAAGCTGGAAAACGGGGATTATTATACATTAATATACATAGAATACACTAAATACGAACTATAGAACGTTTTTTGAATTATGCAGTATGGTTTTATTTCATCTAAGATCGTTATCTATGTGTCAGAATAACTATTTGTAGGGATTTGTTCTTCTGCTTCTTCTCGGAGATGAGGGGCTTTCTGGATAATCTATTATAGCTGTTCTCTTTCGAGTTCTTCTCAAAGGGCTTGGGCTCAATGAATCATCTCTAATAGGTGTTTGTCGCCTGGATCGACGAAGGGGACTGGCACCCTCGGAATCAACTGATAAGGCACGGGATATTGGTAGGCTCTGGTTCAGTAACTGAGCTGACTCAGATTCAAATTCAGTTATGGGAGACTCCTTTTCAAACTTGATTCTAGTACTTCTCCTAACTGGCGATTGTTGTACTTTTGATTGAATTCTTCCACTCCTTCTAGGAGATACAATTTCAGCATGATTCCGTATTCTCGTTGATTCACGACGACCTTCCACGTGGACTGGGAAGTTATGCCTGGAATGGGGATCAAATGGTGCTTCCGGTTTGTTATCGGAATCGGACTCAATTTCGATCTCTTCGTCAGATTCATCGAAATCCGAAGCAACAACGTCATCATCGTTTTCAACTAAATCTTCTGAATTGTCGATCTCATCCTCAAAATCGAGGTATGAATCCAGTTTCTCTCCCTCCTCGGTATTTACTTCTTTGACCTCGTTCTGTTGAGAAATGGGCAATTTCTTCTTGACGTTAAACATAGCTCCTGGATAGCATTCGGAATAATTGTTGAAATCTTGATCCAGACTTGTTTTATCCACCTCTTCTGTGGAGTTTTGCTTGTCATTGCCCATCTCCAAATAGATATCAATTTCCTTGAAGGCCTCTTCTTCGAACGTGTATGGATTATTAAGATCGTCTTTGAGAAAACCAATTATCAGAGATATGCTATTTGAATTTGGTTGAGCTTGGTTTGGCTTGGTATTATTAGAATTACCTTGATTATTAGGCTGCGTTGAAAGCAATGCTGGAGCTGAATTAATCCCTCCTGAGGGTCCAAACAACATTGGCTTCCACAACAATTTACTATAATCTAAGACAGTGTATTTCTTCTTTTCCCATTTTTGAATCTGTTCATTAATAATTTCCATGTTAAGCACAATCGCGTAAGTATTTGTATCAGGATTTTTGACTAATGCACGTAGCTGTTCCAACCCTACTATCACATCAGATGGTGTCATTCCTGAAAGCTTGCAAATCGCTTCAATGGAAACGGAAAATGATGGTTGTTTTTCTTTATTCTTTTGATCCACATATCTATCGTAAAGCATTCGCAATTTATAAGCCACCGTAATTGTCCAGTAATTACGATAACTTAATAATCCTAAATCACTCAAGGGCTTCTCTGGGGTACCGAATTTGAATTCATTTCGGCTGAGTAAGTAGCTGAAATCAATCAATAGGTTACCATACCCTTTCCTTTGATATATTGGCAATGTTAAGATACAAGACACGTTGTATTCTGAATTGTTCAATTTCTCCTTAGAAAAATACCCGACGAAATGATAGTTCGAGGAGTCTAATTCATCAATTTCAGTGAGAATATAGAAAATAAACGGTTCAACATCATAGTATAATGTTTTGGAATTAAGGAACAATTTTGCAAGTAGGCATAAATTCTGACAGTAACTGATATTTTTACGTCCATCTACTTCCCATATCAGAACCCTCGACTTCATGTCACGATAGATCTCTATCCCTGGCGGATGATTATTGGATAGATTGCAATTTTTAAGCTGGTGGCGGTCGTAGGATATCGGTGAGTTCATGTACTTGAGACAGTACTCGCAAATGTAAATGATGTGCGAACGGGAATATTCTTCTGGATAAGGTGACTTGTACCAAGTATCGATTTCGAAGTCGTGAAATACAATTTTTTTGATTTGGGACTGGGACGATGAGTCCAAGCCGGTGGCTGTTTCGACAGTGGAATCTGCAGTGATTTGATTCTTGAGCTTTTCCCCTACTTCTAATAAGCTATCGAAGAGTTTGCGGTCAGAACTGGATGGATCGGTATCATTTATTACACAATCTGGAAACGCTACCACACCGTGATAGGGTAACTCCGCATTGGTGTTCCTGTCTTTTGCCTTTGACTGACTTGGGTACTTGAATTTGATGACGAATTGCGATGAATTGCGAGAAATCCTGACCCGCGGTCGCACGCCGGCACTTGTTTTGTGTTTATGACTGTGGTTATGGGAATTTTCATGTTCTTGTGGTTGATCCAACGCGTTATCAAATAGTTCCTTAATGGAGTAGGTTTTGTTGGCCTTTCGCCTCTGAGAACGGTCCTGTGCATTTTCAGCCACGTTGGTATAGAACCTATTGTCTGGGATCTCTAATTGCTTAAGAAGATTCAGACTCATTCTGAGCCTGGCATTGGATGAGAAGTTTTCTTAGTCCAATTGGTTGGTAGTTGGCCAAAAAGTGGATTCTTTGTGATTTAAAGGAATTAAACAAGCGGAACTTGCTAGAGGAAACGAGATATTCCGCCTAATGGTAACACGAACCTTAAACTAGTCGTGGTGAAGAGCGTGTGGACCTGCTTATGGAGATATTTGTTGATGTCGTGAGACGCGGCGCTAGTGTTGGGTCACGTGACGTGGAGTTACGGGGTGGAATATCAAGCAATTAATAATACTATATAGAAAGTTGCATAGTGTATTTAGCGAAGAATGATAGTCGTGACAATAACATGATCAAGCAGGTACATTTTCTAACTAGATGTCCATCGATGGGGCCATGGGGGCGAATTGGGCGATTGAGGCGATTTCAATTTCGAAGTCTAATTGTCCTCGTTGTCCTTGGTGGAAGGCTTCTCCTCTTCTTCATCGACTTCCTCTTCTTCTATGTGACCTTCAGGTACAGCCTCGGAGTCCTCACCCTCTTCAGACATACCAAAGTGTGCCAACAAAGATTGTGCAGACGAGGTGTCCAAGTAGATCACTCCGTTCTCATTGGTGATAGCGTTACTGGACAAGAGTTTTTGAAGGGAAATGGCACCATTGGAGGCGGTGAGATCACCGTTCTCTTCGTCACCCTCGACGATTTCTTCATTTTCTTCATCGTAACCACGTCTTCCGAAGATGGAGGCTCCGTTGTTCTTGGAGCCACCCTCAGTGGAATATCTTTGAACCTGTTGGTCCAAATCGTAGTGTTCACCGTACATTTTCTTGTAAATCTCATTGAAGTCTTGAGAAACTGGACCGTAAGGACTGTTTTCGTTCTTCTCGGCATCAGCAACTCTGCTCTTGATCTTTTCATACCATTGTTCAAGAGTCTCTCCCTTGGATTGATCCAACAATGCAACAATTACGACGGACATGTTATCACATCCGATTCCTGAGCCGTCCGAGGATGGAGCACAACACAAGTCCATAAGAGCTTCACAGATCTTAGTGAGCTCCAAACCTTCAGCGATCTTCTTTCTTATACATTCAACACACTTTTGGGAAGTCAAACAATCCCAAATACCATCACATGCAAGAACAACGAATTCATCTTTGGTGTAATCTATGTTGTGCTGTATCACATCAGGGTAACAAGTGACAATTTGTTCTTCAGCTGGCAAGTCGACGTTCTTCTTGAATTCAAAGTCTCCGATACCACGAGACAAGGCCAAATTACCGTTAACACGGCCCATGTCGACGTAACCTCCGGCAGAGCAAATTCTGGCCTTCTCACCCTCGTTAGAAGGCTTGTGGTCGTAGGATAAGGCCTTGGCGTAACCATTGATGGACATAATGGTCCGGGAGTCACCGGCATTACCACACACGATCTGAGACTCTGATATGATGGCCGAGGTGGCGGCACAGCCACTGTCGTCCTCTTTCATGGCAGCATCTCTCAAGATGGCCTGGTCACAGCTCAAGAAACCCTCCTTGAGCGCATTGATGTAGTCCTTGTTCTTGAAGGCTTCGGTGCTCTCCACGATTTCGTGCAAGTGTTCACCGGTGAAGATGGCGGCTTTTTCACCACCGTGACCGTCGTACACTCCGAAGAAGGCGACGTGCTCGGCGCTGTCGGCGTTCTTAAGGTTCAAGATGGTGGCATGGGCATCTTCCATGTTGATTCTCCATCCCTGCATTGACGATAATCCGTACGACAAGAACTTGTCGCCGTCTTTTTCACTGCTCTTTTCAGTGATCGGCTGTGAAAGGATTTGACCCATTATACAATTGACTTCGTGGTTCTGCTGGGTTCGTTGATTCTGGGGGTCTCAGGTGGACAAGTCTCGTGTTCGTAGTGGGAGTTCACGGAGAAGGCCAGAGGACGCGTAGTTTTCGAAATCTGGGTGTGAATGATGGGGGCCTGGCGCAAGTCTTTATACTGAGCACGGTTGGCGTCCGATTGGTTCTGGTAGCTAAGAATGCAGGTGAAGTTGGTTGTAGACAACGGCAGTGAGAAAAATTGTATGAAAATTGGGTGGTGCAGCAGGGGCGCGACTTGGACCGATGGGGCGGGGTGGGGATACTTCACGGTGGTGCGGTGCGGTGGTGCGGTGCGCGGTGGGGCGGTAGTGCGGTAGTGCAGTTCCACTGCACCAGAGCCGTGAGTGTGGCGAGCGTGGTATTATTGGGGTAGTGCCACCCTCTGGGGACACTTTAGGGAGAGATGCCTACGAGGACCGTCCGATTTTAGTGAGGGATCCCCACAGTACGCCCTAAATTTCATCACGAGGGGGTTTTGGGGAAGCGCATATCGAGAGCATGCCCAGAGAATCACCAAATCACGAATCACCGAATCACGAATCACCAAATCGCCAAATTGCCAAATCGCCTAATCGCCAAATTTCAAACCACCAAATCACCGAATGCCAACAGGGGTTGGTTGAAGGGCAATTTGCAGGCTCGCTACAGGGTGATGCCTAGCGTGACGAGGAATGGTGACATTATAGGCTGGGGCCATATAGTATGTGTATAGTTAAGTTATTTTCCTGCTCATCGGAGACGTTCTCGGTAAGGACCTAGCGAGAAATCGAGGAATGGTGGGGATAGCGAGCACCATTTGGGTTGCTGAGAAGTTCCGTCATTCGGTAGCATGGCTGTTGTTGACAGTTCTATACTAGGGAATGGAGGTAGCCCTGTCAATGGCTTTGAACATCGGGATAATTTTCGAGGCAGAGGATCTAGCAATGATGGCGGAGGCTCTGGGTGCTAGCAATACTGGGTGGGTGACCTCATCTACAACCCAACCAATGACCCCGCTTATCACAATACCTCGCGGGCCCCAATCCCTCCGAACATGCTGCTAGAGGTTGATGTTCCGAGCCTCTAAAGTGCCGTGGCCTCGAGCCTGTTCATGGCCTCTACGATTGCCGTAGTCTGTTTAGTGGCCATACCCCAATCTAAACTCCACTATCACCGAAACCACCGAATCACTCGCAGTGTCACCAGTTCACAGCAAGTGGCCCCATCCGCTTTACTACCGATGCACCCTCCTCGTGCCTCTTGGCTACCCTATCACACTACACTAATTATTGCCAGATGTTGCTTGGTGGGAGGGTGTCGAACCAATGACCCGAAATCGCAAGTGGCATCCCGAGTAGTGGGGCTTTGGGAAGCATAGCGAAGGATGAAGGTAGGAACCTGCTACCAGGCTTTTTGCTTGCTGTTTGAGAGTTCACCGCCAACAGCTGCTCACACATGCTCGCCGTCTGCTCCCCACTGCTTCCAGATGCTTCTAGAATCCCATCCACCACCGGCAACATCCACCTTTGTCACTAGTTTCATGGCCATTTTGCCGTTTGACATATTTTCTTCCAGCGAGAGGACCCCTCGGTACTGGCTGTAGAGGCTTGGTCTGGCCACCGCGAGCGAGAACCTCACCGGAACTTGCATTACCTGGGCACACAGGAGTCTGGCAGTCTGGGAGTCTGTTGCTGTCACAATTCGCTGTGTATGGCCCGGGAATGCTGGAGTGCTCCCAGCAAGTCACAATGGCTGAAACACATCATGGAATTTCTCCAGTAGTTTCTCAGTCATGGTTGTTTCTGGCCCATACCCGTTGGTGCCGTAGTCCATCCATCGCCTCACTATTCGCTCGTCGCACGCCCTAGTAGAACGAGCACTATGGAGGAGCGAGAAATTGACCTTGAAGACGTGATGAACCACGCTACTCTGGAGGGGTCGGCTCCGTAAATGGCAGCGGCATCCGACATGCTCGAATCGGCCTATTGTCTAGGCAAGATCACCAGACCTGATGGGTGCTGAAGCCCGGGATTAGCGTTTGATGTCATGTCACGTGACATATCCCCGCTATGGTCCCAGATGCCCCGCGTGGGTACGAGCACTTACTGCCGAGTGCCGACCACCAATACTATGTCACGTGTAGTGGCACGTGGGGTACTGGAAGTCCGAGATGGGTAACAGCCCCAGTGTCCTACTCTACATTAGCAAAGGAATAAATATATTTATATATATATAGTTCTTGCAAATTGCATCATGGTTAACATGACCTCATCCTTCGTTATCTCATGGCGTTAGACTTGCAAACAAAACCAGCAAACCATAATTAGTCATAATCATAACACATAATCGTAAAATAGAGACAGAAAATAGGACATAGGTAATACTACCTGTTTTGAGGATAGTGTACGTAGGCATTGCAATGGGTTTCAGAAGCAAGACCAGCAATAGTTTCAGTTGCCGGCTCACTTAGGACCCCAAATGCCAGAATTTGGGCTGTCGTATCCATTGTTGGTTAAGTTTAACGAATTGAACTTCGATGGTAAACGCTCGGTGGCACTTCCATTAGCCTCTTCTTGTCCAGCTTGTTGCAAAGAGGTGAAGCTACCAGTCAAGTGTGCATGTTGTCCAAATGGTTGAAACCTGGAAGAAATATCATTAGTAGCCAAGGGAGTACCTGGCTGAGAGTTTGAAGAGGGGCCCTGGAAAAAGTTTGAAGGATGACCGTTACCTCCGTTACTATTGTTGGATCCAGGACCATGACCGTGACTTTGGTGATGTTGGGGCGTTGGAGAGTTCGTGACTGAACCTTGCATTGAAGGTTGGGTTTGGTAATTGCTCAATGGTGGGGTGGAGCGGACATCAACGTAAGAACGATTGTTAGAAGATCTCAACAACGAAGCTGCACTTGAACCCATGGTTGGAGTAACAACTTGAGGTGGGGCAGCATTAAGTGCATTTAGTATTTGTGGTGTTTGACCTGCATTAGGATGTTGTTGATGTTGTTGGTACATATTGTATTGTTGATTGTAGGATCTTGACTGTTGAGAGGGCATATGTTGTTGGTGTTGTTGTCCTGATTGTCCTTGTCCATTTGATTGATACTGTGGGAAATGTTGTTGAATAGGTGTGGAATTTTGCTGTCTTAACCTTGGTAATGGTAATGCAGATTGAGATTGAGATCTCAATAATTCAGGATGAGTTGGGGCACCTAATTGACCCAATTGGTTCAAATTCAACATAGAAGAAGAATGTGACAGCAGCTGTTGTTGCTGACCTTGTTGGGAGCTTTGCTGTTGCAGAGAATTTGCTTGAGGATTTTGAGGAATCAAATTTTGCTGAGCAAAAGTTTGGGGAATGTAACCAGGCTTTCTTCTGACAATAATCAATCCATTATCAAACAATTCCAACAAGTTGAGGTAAGAACACAAGATGGACAACACCTTACGTTGACCCAAGTTCATGTTTGATGGACTAAGTGCCAATTCGAAGATAGACTTGGTAACATCATCTCTGTACAACACGAGCTGAGTGTATAATTCTAAGGTTTCTGGGTCGTTAAAGTTCAATTCCACAGGATGTGTGGTTACTGAGGTAGCCAAAGGAAGTGTGACCATGAACCGTTCCGTGGTAGAGTTGCTTGCGGCACCGTTGACACTCAAATTCTTGGTGGCAGCGGTGGTAGAGGCAGCCGATAACAAAGAGGCAAGGGAAGCGTTAGAGGTAGAACGGTGTTGTTCTTCCAACTGGCCGCGTTTTTCCCTTTTCTCTCGTTCGATGCGTTCACGCTCTTGCAATGGAAGCATCTTCTTGTACTCAACACGCAACTTACGTCCCCCAATCTCACGGCCGTTCAATTGATTGACCACCAATGAGGTTTCATCGGTGGAGGTGAAGTTAGCAAAGGCCAAACCACGGAACACTCCGTTGTCGAAGTGGTAGTTGAATGCATAAGGTAAAGGAAGGCTCAATTTGGTCATCACATCCAATAACTGCTCCTTTTTGATGGCAAAAGGGATGTTTTTGATCACAATGGCGGTAGGGATCAATTCGTCGTCGTCATTATCATTATCGTTATCGAGATCGTTATCGTTGTCCTTGGTGTCGTCGTCGATGGAACTGGTGGATGGTGCCTGGGAAACGGCGGCAATGGAGGGTGCCTTGTCCTTTTCCAAGCTGGATTCAATGGCCTTGTTGTCCAATGTGCTGAGGGTTTGATGCTGCTGTTGTTGCTGTTGCTCGACCCAAGGCCCGACGTTGGCCGAAGGGGACCCCATGGCCTGGTGAGAAGGCTGATTCAACCACGAGTTCTGCAATCCGAGGGTGTTCTTTCCCGTGGCGCTCAACTTGGAGCCTCCCATCTGTCCGGAGCCGGGTGCTGCTCCCTGGTTGCTGCCAGCTCCGTTGGCTTGACCAGGAGCTGAAGCGGCGGAGCTGGCACCGCCGTTGGTGCCGCTGGGGCCGTTGCCGTAACTGGACGAGTAGCCCGACGTGGAGGACAACGACGACAATGAGGGTCGGCGCTGCATCACCGCGTCCATTTGGTTGGGAGTCGAAGACAAATTTCTCAAGTCCATCCTCAGTTGTTGGTTGGTGAAGTTTTAGTGAAGTGTTTTCAGTTTTTATTGCCGCCTTGGGCGGACGTTTCGCGAGAGTCACGAGGCGTGGCCAGGAACGACACCACAAAGGAGGGTGCGGAACAAAATGTCAGGAGAACTGCGACAGGTTACCACCGGCCAACCGAAGTAAATTATGGAACGGGAGCGATGCAACCATGCAAGTAAGCAGCAGAGAACGAGAGAAGCACGGGACGAAAGAAGGAAAGAAGAAAAGAGAATTTGGGGCTGGTGAATGGTGAATTTGGCCAGACTGTTCCCGGTTTCAAGTGGCCGATTTCCTGTCCACTGGAGGAGCTAGCGGAAGCCCTGAGATTCGCCGGTACTGTTCTGCGAGGCCGAAAAAATCATCCCATGGGGTGTACTGGAATTGGTCTACAGTGTGGTTGGGGACTGCCACCACAAGCGGAATTCTTCCGGTGGGTTGTTCCGTTGGACATGCTAGTGGTTTCTGGGTTGTTCACATGGTTGGCGGCAGTGGGCCCCAGATCACGAGACCGGGGCTCGGACTGGAACTGGGACAAACCTGATTCTGAATCGAGCCTGACCCCGAAAACCCTGGCGGACACTACCGTCATGAATGATACTAATGGGGTCCGGTAGGATTGTCCGCTTTGCATCGTACCAGCTGGTGGTGGACGGAGGATTTTCGCCGGTGCGGCACCACCACCACCAACTGCACCCCCAATAGACCAGGCCCATTCGGCTCATTGGACCTGCTGCGCCATTGAAGCTTCCTAGGGGTTCTGGATGGGGTGTGCAGCGGTTGTTGGAAACTTGCCCTGTGGTTCTTCAAACCATTCAAGCCGGACCTGCTTCTTTCTTTTGCATAAATTACGCACGTTTTCCACTCCGGAGCTGGAGCTTATATGCCCAACGGTGGAAATCTGCTGGCACCGTGCGGCGCACCATCTTACTATAGTCGTTTTCCAATTCGTTCTCCCAACCACAACTTAGCGGAAGGGAAATAAGACCTGGGACGAATACGGCGTTCTACGCCATTTCCAATTTTCCTCATTACGGCCCAGGTCGCTCCACGCTTTCAATGTGATTCTGCTAGCCCCACTACCGAAGCAGATCTCTTTCCTCCCACTATGATCTCATACAATTAAATCGAATCGTGCGCACTAATGTCTCACTTTCCGCGCTAGTTTCGCCCACATCCCCATCAATTGTCATTCAGCTCGCACTAGCGTTGCCCATTCCCCTCGCTAATCCTGTGCTTCTGCTCCCAACAGTCCTCTCTGTGGCAGTTTGCACTTTCCTCTCCAGTTGCCTTCTATGCCAACCTTCTACTGATACAACCTAATCCTATCCCTTTCATCACCTTCTTCTCACCTCTCCTCTTTGGTAGTCCTCATCATTCGATTTCTCTACTCCTACTTTCTTCTCCCACTCTCTTCTCCCACTCCTTCTCCCACTGAAGGCCCCTACTCTCTCTTCACAGCTTCCCGACATTGTCCCCACCACTCTCACTAGCCCTTTCCCTTTTCGCACTATCGTCCCCACTAGCTCCTGCCCCGTGTCGCCAGCACTCTCGCGCGACGCCGATACAATTTTTCATCGTATACGTGTTATCCACCAGATACAACATGGTAAGTGACTTGGAATCCAACGGCAACGGCCATCACAGAGCCATCACAGGGCCATAAGATGTCAACAGCACGCAGGCAGTACCAGCGTCGAAGATGGCCTGGCCTCCATTCGTCCCCGTCCAGCTACTAACGTCCAGTCGCAAGCACCAGGTGGTTTAAGAAGCGCAGTCAAGAGAAAGAACACCTCTGAAAAGAAGGCCCAAGCCAACAACTCGTTGCCTTTGTCCACCCGTTCTGCCGGTGCCGGTGGTTCTTCCTCCACCATGATGAAGATCTTCACCGACGAAGCCCAGGGCTTGAGAGTCGACCCTTTGGTGGTGTTGTTCTTGGCCGTCGGATTCATCTTCTCGGTCATCATCCTTCATGTGTTTGCTAAGATCACTGGAAAGTTCACTTAGGGACCGGAACCCACACTACAGCTCTACAGAACCTTCGGCGCTCTGTGTCGTTGGTGTTTCAATATAATGACTACTATTTACAGCTGTAGGCTCTCTACTGGAGATCGCTCACATGTCGGCCAAAAGAGCCGTCAATGCCTTGGACAAGCCGTCCCGGTGGATCAAGTGCTTGCTTTGGCCGTCTTGGGTGATGTCCCACTCGAAATCACGCTCCTCGTAGGTGTTCCTCCAGGTTTCGGAGTATCGTTGGCCACGAATCTCCACCTCCACCATGGGGTATTCCCTACCCAAGATCACCGTGATTGGGATCCCCATCATGTTGGAGTGCTTGATCTTCTTTCCGAGGCCAATTTTGCTACGGTTGTCGAGTTTGTAGTCGATTCCGTGCTGGGCGAAATTCTGGTAAACTTCCGAAAACTCGGCCTCTCCTCCAGCTTCGACCACCGTGACCTCCCAAGGAGCCATGACCCTTGGCCAACGCAACCCATGTTCGTCTCTATTTATCTCTCCCACCGAAGCAATGATACGACTGACTCCGATTCCATAGCATCCCATACTGACGTTTCTCTTTTCCATCTGGTTACCCACGGGAACTTCCACCGTACACCCTAAAGGCTTACTGTACTTATCGCCCAAATAAAACGTGTGGCCGATTTCGATGGCATTGCTTCCGTGGATGTGGCCCAGTTCACATTCTCCACAGATCTCGTTCTCCACCGCATTCACAATAGGAATGTCAGTAAGAGTAGTCACCAATGAGCGGTTCACAAACTTGATGGGAAAATCTGGAAAGTTTGATCTGGATGTGAGTCTGGAGTCCATGACTCTAACAACTTTCTTGAAGATTAATGTTTCGGGATCGGAAAATTCCGCTAAAATCAATTGCTGGTCACTTACATTGGTGTCCAAGTCGGGAATCTCGTTTTTGATGAAGTTTGGTTGCAATTCACGGTCTTGGGGATAGTATGCACAAACCAAGGTGTTCTTGTCCTGAGTCATGAAGTAGGACACGGCGACTTCTTTCACGTCATGGGCCTCTTCTGGGAAAGACAATGTTTTCTCCACGTTGGAGACGTTGTCGCAGTTGTCACAATGGAAAACGGTGTCTTCGCCAGTGCTATGCAAGTAATGCCATTCGTGACTCAAAGACCCTCCAATTTCACCGGTATCGGCTGCTGCTTTAGTGAACGGCAACCTGAAGTCTTGAAAGATCCTTGTATAGGCTCCCACTACCTTTTCATACGTTTCCATGGCATGAGCCTCGTCCAAATCAAAGGAATATGCATCTTTCATGATAAATTCTTTTCCTCGTAACAATCCACTTCTAGGTCTTTTTTCATTACGAAACTTATGGTTGATCTGGTAGTACAACAATGGAAGGTTCTTATAGCTGGATAATTGACTGGTGACTTGGCTGGTGATCTCCTCCTCTGCTGTAGGCACCAAAAGGTACTCCTTTCCGTCCAACTTGAAGAATTCTGTACCAGTTTCCCACCTTCCAGTCTTTTTCCAGTTCGAATTATGTGAAATCAAACTCAAGGCCAACTCTTCGAATCCGATCTCGTCCATTCTCTGGCGTATGACGTCGGAAATCTTGTTCATGCTGCTCAATCCAGCTGGAAGCCAATTGACCAATCCGGCCTTGGGATGGCTAATGTAGTTCAAGCGGGTCAAAATTTCATGAGTGGGCACGGTTTTCGACAACTTCAAGGAGTCTACGTTGGAGCAGTAGAGCTTGGGTACCGTTTTCACATGGAGAAACCGCTTCATTTCACTCCACAATTCGATGGTTGATCAGACTAAGAAAGAACTGTTGATAGAATCCACGTGACCCCTCAGATGGTCAGATTCCCGGTCTGCATATAGTTGAAGTATATGGAGATATCAACTGATTTGGCACAACGTCACTTTTGGCGGTCGCCCAGCAACTTGGGATACCCACGGATGAAGTTAGTAGTACCATCGAACTTGGGTTTATTTTGGCTGAAAATATATATCCCGTTATTACCGGTTTAAATGTGCTATGATCAGAGAATCAACATCACCTCTTTTTCTCAATGCCATAGCTGAAGTCATTTGTAGCTCCATCGAAGCATATGCAGATACTTTACCTGAAACAGATGGAATTATTACCGATTACCGAATTTACCCTATGAATTTGTTGGCACATCTCTTTTCAATTTACAGGATGCTTCTTGGTCCCATTGGTCATTACTACTATTGCCAGTTGAAGATACTAATATCACTCTACTCGTTCATTCATGCCTATTTACTTAAACTTGGAGGTGATATCGTTGACGACATCCTCACCATATGATCTCAAGTTTGAGAGGGAGCTGTTGAAGTCAAGCTTGGCTTGACGCAACTTCTCTTCCTTGTCTGGCTCGGTAGAGCTCTTCAACTTGTTTGTCAAGTCTTCGAGCTTGGCCTTAGCATCCTCGAAGTTCTTGATAGCAGTTGCCTTACCTTCTTGGTAAGATGCAGATAACTTATCGGTGGTCTCGTTCAAGTTGGATTGCAAGTTTGCAGTTTGTTTGTTGAATTCCTTCTTACCATCCTCGTATGACTTGGACAATTCGTTAGACACTTCTTCTGTCTTGTTGGATCCCCAGGCAGTCCACGAGTTCTTCTTGGCCTCGGCCTCCTTCTTCAATTCTTCAGCCTTGTCTGCAGCCTCGTCGGTCTTCTTGGAACCCCAGCTGAACCAAGAGTTCTTCTTGGCCTCAGCTTCCTTCTTCAATTCTTCGGCTTTGTCTGCGGCCTCATCGGTCTTCTTGGAACCCCAGTTGGACCAAGACTTCTTTTGAGCCTCGGCCTCCTTCTTCAATTCTTCGGTCTTTTGAGCAGCCTCATCGGACTTCTTGGATCCCCAGTTAACCCACGATTCCTTCTTGGCCTCGGCCTCCTTCTTCAATTCTTCGGCCTTGTCTCCGGCCTCGTCAGCCTTCTTGGAGCCCCAGTTGGACCAAGATTTCTTTTGAGCCTCGGCCTCCTTCTTCAATTCTTCAGCCTTGTCTGCGGCCTCATCAGTCTTCTTGGAACCCCAGTTGGACCAAGACTTCTTTTGAGCCTCGGCCTCCTTCTTCAATTCTTCGGTCTTTTGAGCAGCCTCATCGGACTTCTTGGATCCCCAGCTCACCCAAGAGTCTTTTTGGTTTTCGGCTTCCTTCTTAGCATTTTGGAGCTTCTCGTTGAATTTTTCATCGTCCTTTTGGAACCAATCGCCAAACAACGACTTTTGCTTCACCTCGTAGTCTCCTGACATGGTGGAGTATGGGGTGGTGGTTTTGGTGGCATCTGAAGCAGAATTGACTAAGTCAATGTACTTATCCACTCCCTTAGCAATGATGTTCTTGCTGTCAGGGTCCTGGAGGGCGTCGTAGCTGGCCTTAGATGCATCGGATTGTTCTTGAGTCTTTTGATACAAGGTGGTGTCCTTGATCTTATCACTCAATTCTTGGCCACGTTGCGAGAGTTCCTTCTTGGACTCCTCGATCTTGTTGCTCAATTTGTTCGAGAGCTCAGACCCCTTATTTTCCGCCCTTTTGGTCTCGTGGCGAAGTTGTTCATGCTGCTGTCTAGGAAGAATTGCTTGCACGTTTTGGTCATAATAGTAGACACCCCCGGCAACAGCGACGGCTCCTAACAAATAATTTCTAGCTGGCATTGTGTGTAATTCAAATGTTTTCTGTAGTGTCTGGGAATCTCCACCGACTGGAGTTTATATACTACAATCCACAGTCAGGATTGCTACATAGCTTCCAAATTAGGAACCCATGTGAATTAGTTAGCAACACTAGAGGTGCATTTGTGGTGTTCGAGAACAGACTCTGGGCGGGAAGGGGTCAATTTTGCGGCCGGGGATAATTGTTGCTCGTATTCTCAACGTGACTGGTCAATGGCAGGGCCTTACCCCGTAAACAGCAATCCATATTGGGGTAGGTCATGGACTCTATGGTTGCGATCACGTGACGACACTTGTGGCCAATGTGCCACATCACGTGCCACGGGCAATAACAGTCTGTGGCCCTGGCCACGTGAGGTGGCACATTACCTCCTCAGCTCGAGATGTTCAGGAACGATCCATTGACGGTTAAAGAAGCCGTCGTAAATTCTCGGGCCGCCTTAATGGCCAAACCCACCGGTCTAGAACCAGCGGTGCCTGTTCGAGGGTGGCCGTTGTTAGCTCTGAATTGTGCCATATTTTCTCGGGCATCCCCGATTGCTTCTGCTATACGCAGGGAAGTTTCTAGCGACCACCCCAATGGTCATTTCTCCAGGAGTCTGATCAAGCCAAATAGGCCCATGAGCATAACTAAAAAAAGATCAGTCTCACCGATTCAATAGCACCGGAACCTGGTGCAGAAACCGCCTGTGTTTCAGCACACAGTCCTGGTTCAGATGCCAGTAGTGACACTAGTGCGGTACCCCAGGATTTTCCAGTCTAACCAGGATCCCTGGGCAGGCACTAGTGAACTCTCTAAAAATCAAGAAAAACCTTTTTCTTGGGTAACGTCATGGCTGGTAAGCGGTAACGGCCATTCCGTAGCCTAACCTTCCCAACTCGGCAAGTGCCGGTTCTCCTGTCAAATTATCCGGAACAACGTCAAGTTTTCCTTGCCGGTGCCTTCCGTCCCTTCCTAATTGGTAATTTTTCCAGCGGTAGCGGTCGCAAATTGGCGAATTTTGCACCCATCTATGATATTGGGTGATGTGACACAATTGATATTTTTGGAGCTGAAAGCTTAAACCATCTATCGGGAATCGACTCATGTTCCTCGTCATGAGCCTTGAAGTGCTGCATCGAGGCTTCGATGCCGCCTGTTGCTCATTTGTACTGTCTTTGAAGAATGTGAGCAAGGTGTCTTTGGCTGCAACCTTGTGGCGAATCCGGTGCAGTTGTACTAGGGCTTATAGGAGGCGAAAGACCCTTTGCCATGCCAAGAAAGGTCGCTAACACCCCACAATCGTTGAAATGCAACCTAAACAGTCATGTATCTTTGATCTTGTAAAATATTGGTGCCTTCCGATGCCGTCGGTAATGGAAGTAATATGCTTGGGCGGCATTTGACCCGCCCTTGGGGTAAATTACAGGACATATTTTCAACACGCCAAATGAGTTATTTTTGGAACCATCTTGTAGTCGCCTCGTACTGTGTCAAACTGCGAAAAGTGGGGAAGCTTATTTCCAGATTAGTGCGACACTGAGGAAGATGAACGATCATGGATTGAAATGATGATATCAGAATAGCATACAGCTAAACTTAAGTGTGGTTCAGAAAGTATAACAATGGGCTTGAAAAAAGCTAGAAGGAGTTCACTCATGGGAAACTCGCTTGGGTTCTCGCCTTGCTCTCTAATTGATTCCCTAATTTTTATTTTTTAGCATAACAGGCCCATTTTGCAGTGGGTCATTTTGTTGCAAAATATGAATGGATGTTGATGAGGAGTTCATCTAAGACAGTATGAATAAACACCTTGAAATTTTACTATAAATATGGGTGTGTTCGGTGGTTTTTCCAACAGAATCATCACTTTCAATCTACCACCACTAATCCATTAAAATGAAGCTTTCAATTGTCCTTTCTGTTCTTGCTGCTATTGCTTACGCTGCTCCAATTGAAGATGTGAACGAAGCCTACGAGCTTGTGACCAGAGGTCATCAAGACCAGGACCGTCAACATCAAAACCATCAAGACCAGGACCGTCAACACCAAAACCACCAGGACCAAGACCGTCAACATGAGCAACATGAGCAACATGAGCAACATGAAGACCAAGACCGTCAACACCAAAACCACGAAGACCAAGACCGTCAACACCAAAACCACCAGGACCAGGACCGTCAACACCAAAATCACCAGGACCAGGACCGTAACAACCACCATAACTTAGACAGACGTCACCAGGACCAAGACCGTCAACACCAAAACCACCAGGACCAAGACCGTCAACACCAAAACCACCAAGACCAGGACCGTCAACACCAAAACCACCAAGACCAGGACCGTCAACACCAAAACCACCAGGACCAAGACCGTCAACATGATCATCATGAAGACCAAGACCGTCAACACCAAAACCACCAGGACCAGGACCGTCAACATGAACATCATGAAGACCAAGACCGTCAACATCAAAACCACCAAGACCAAGACCGTAACAACCACCACCGTAATGAAGCTAGAGGCCACAATGACCGTAACAACAACCACCATGAAAACAAGCCTCACAAGCAAGACAAACCACACAAGAATAACAATAACCACCATGACAACAAGAAACACGATCAACACAAGAACAACAACAAGCAACACGATCAACACAAGAACAACAACAACAACAACCACCACGATAACAAGCAACATGAGCAACACAAGAACAACCATCACCAAAACAGAGCCAGACACAACGATGACGATCGTAACGACCGTAACGACCGTAACGACCGTAACGACCGTAACGACCGTAACGACCGTAACAACAACCACCACGACAACGACCGTGACCACGACCGTAACAACAACCATCACGACAACGACCGTGATCACGACCGTAACAACAACCACCACGACAACGACCGTGATAACGACCGTAACAACAACCATCACGACAACGACCGTGATAACGACCGTGACAACGATCGTAACAACAACAGAGTTGTCAACGGTGTTTACTCAAACCAACACAACTTCCAAACCTACCAGACCAAGCTCATCAACACTGCTTCTCAATGGACCGACCCATCTGGTGTTGAAGCCTGCGAAGACAAGTCCGTTAACCCTTGTTACGATAATCTTCAAAAGAAGAAGGGTGCCTGGAAATTGAGAGTCAAGTCCTTCTTTGAGGACGACCAAGGCGTCGACTCCAGAGCATTGGAAAGTCTTATCAAGCCAGCCGGTGGTTACAGAGTTGACACCTCCAGCTCCAAGAACTTCCAATCTCAATGCTCCCCAGTTGACGGAGGATTCGAAGTTGCCAGATTTGTCCAGACTTATACTGTCCAAACCAGAACTTGTGACATGAGAGGTAAGAACTGTCAACCATGGAGTGCCGCTAAATCCGGTCAAATTCCTCTTAGACACTCATACCAACCTGTTATGAGAGCATCTTGTACCTAATCTAGGTATCGACCCAGTAATTCTTAAAAAATTGACATTCCGTTAAAAAATTAATCATATATTGTTTCCCTTGTTTTAATTGAAAAAAAGCTAGCTTATACTTTGTAAGGTGTAGATCAAAGAATTATTCTCTCATCTGTGGATTTTCCGGGTTTATCCTGAAGTGCAAAAGTTTAAAGGACTCAAAATGAAAAGAAATTTGAAATTTAAATCGTAAATGTTCCAGACCACCAAACTGGTTGTTTCTAGAAATCTCAAAACATACAATTTTCATCAAATTCAAGGAGTTTGGAAAAAATTGGAATAACTACATTTCAAGGTGAAAGTGACTTTCACCGAAAGGAGTAAATTATTGCAAAAAATTAGTATTTCAGCAATTCTCGGTAGTTTAGAGGATCAGTACTAGTACCTTAGTACGTCGTCAACAGTAATCACCAGTGTATTCTCCAATTTGCTCCAAAGATTTCAGGCGTATACTATACACTTGCACATCGACACTGAGGCCATTGCAACCGCAACAGACCAGCCAAGACACACGTGAACAACAGATCATGAGAGTTGCAGCTGCCCCAACGCCCTAAGGGGCACTGGGCCTCCCGAAAACACCCGACCAACCCATAAATACACCCATGGTCTTGGCTGGGCGCAGATAGGATATCTACCGGTTAGTAGTTCTCGCCTTTTGACAGTTTGTGCCACTTTTGAATCACTGTGACTCAACCCATCTTGACCGAGCCATCGTGCCATCTGCCATCGAGCGATGCCCTTGGTACGTGGCCGCCCCCTGGTACCCAAACTAGTCCACGGGCGTGCCATCCGCTCAATACGCCTGTTACCCATGACAGGACCACCACCGTCCGTCCAGGACATTGCTCAGCAATGTCACCCTATATTGCTGAGGTGCGCTGGTGAGCTCCAGGTGCCACAGCACCCTGTCCAAGGCGATGTCTGGCCACCCACGGAGATTCTAGGGTGATAATGAAACACCGAGTCCGAAAACGTAGTCCGAATGGCCCGTTGCGATGGATCCCGGATAATTCTTCACCGTTGGCTGGATCAGATGGTTCCATCCATCGGAAGAACTCGGGCAACTTTCCTTGCTGGTCGCGCGCCGGGTGGTATGTTTGTGAAGTAGTTTAGTTTGTGAGGTTTGTGAGGCTGCCTCACCTCCACCGCCAGGAACTAAACTAGCCAGTCAACTTGCCCCAATCACCCAGTGACCCCCACATGGCACCAGGATCATTCGCAAGCAAATTTCTATTGCAAAATCCCCGTTGGTGGCGCCCGCCTTGATCAGGCTGCGGTCGAATGGCAGGCCCAGGGGCAAGCCCATTAGTCTCGTGTTCGCGCTGGAACGTGTTCTTCCACCGCCTCGCGCATCATACCACACAAAATTTGCACCCAATCATGAGATTTTTCAGCCGTGGACAACTCTACGCCGTCAAGGAAATGTATCTCCGAGGCAATGCCTTGAAGCAACAGACCTGACAGCGGCCAGCATTCCAGGGTATATAAGGTGGCGGACAGTCGCTGTTTTTCATCAGTATCCCCTTGGTTCCATCCAACTCGCATTCCCACACCATGAGTCTCATGACACCCACCCTCAGAAGCGTCTTCAAGCCCACCATGATCAAACCACTCAAGCTGGCCGTGTTCAAACCGGACTACATTGGCAAGCTCAGAAAGGTCCAGAGACCCAACACCACGTCCATGGTGTTGGCCGCCACCGGCTACCTTCTTGCCAGCTTGGGCATAGCCAGAATGGCCGAGGAATCCAACTGCGCATACATCTTCAAGCAGTTGGGCCCTCAAATCCACTGAAGCGAGGCATTCCCAGCCATCGCCATCTTTAGCGGAATTTTATTTTGTGTTTTTGTTATTTCTGCGATGGCAAGTTGGCTTCTGGCATTTCATACTAATATTGGTTATATGGTTTTTAGAGAGAAAGGTTTAATATAGATATTTATCATCCCCTAGTAGCACTCGAACTTAGGAAGGCACTTCAAACATCCAGATGGTCAAAATGCCACTCAACCCTCCAAGACAGCTTCCAAAACAGAGATTATGATCCAAGCTACAATGCGTTCAATTAGTGAGCAACAAATTCCGTTGTTTTCTTCAATACCGTGCATTTTCGTATACTTTATACATAGCAGGCATCACGCCTGTCAATTCTGGGAATTCTGGGAATTCTCTTGGTGTGCGTATTCTATTATTTGTCTTAAATGGTCTATTGTGTGCACATGGCAATGTAGATAATGCACGATGAATTTGGCCAGCTGTCCACAAACTGGTTGTGTTAGCCACGAACCTACTACCTGGCCCGGAGCCCTGTTGGAATTATAGTTTTCGACACAGATCAACTGCTCGAATGACACACCTCCTGGATCTCTTTTAATCCCTGGCCAGGGACCCTTCTCCAATACCTTCGGGTTTCTCCGAACAACATTTTGCGGCTGAGCTTCCATACTTGTAACAAGATATCCTTACGAGGTAAAAACTCAGGGAAGACAACCTTGATGACGTTATCATTGGTGTTTTGGCTCATCTTGTTCGGCTTGGTGAGCACGCACAAGTAGAATATCACTTGGCCATAGTCGTGGAATGCTTCTTGAATCACCAAATCGATGATGTCCCGAGATGGTAAAAACACCTCTTTGTTACTTTGGAAGCGCCATGCCCGCTTAGACACCAATTGCACCCCAATATCCTTAATCACCACTATGCTATCCTCGGGATTCTGGCGCATCAAGAGCAACACCATCACTATGCAAACATGCCCTACGTAACCATAATTGGCCACAGAAATGGCCCCCTCGAGCCAATGGTGCTCGAGCCACGAGCTTCGTGACGCCAAACAAGCCTGTATCACGTAGGCGACGGCAAGCACTATTATGGGTAGTTTGATTCTGGTGAGATAGTCGGACTTTTTTTGCACCGTAAACTTGATCAAATTGGACGTGACCGGCTCCCCGTTCTTCAACGGTGGATTTATATCCAAGCGATAGTCTTTGGGAGACGACATGTCGTCGTTGGTGAAGTAGGATGGGAGGATATGAGGTTATGTATGGAGATATACGTATTCTAGATGTGATATCACGTGCGATGGTTTACGCGACAAAGAGTCACAAAGGGTGGGGCGAGTCAGTTCCAGTGACTAAGACCCTGATGAGCCAATTGCACGAGGTAGACCCCAGATTTTGGACTGGCTGCATCAACGCCTGTGCAGAAGAAGGTATAAACGGATAAAAGACCAAACTAAAACTCGGAAAAAAAAACATCAAACGTAATAACGACGAAATATAGTTTTACATGGTATTATTGTATAGTACATTTGGGATGAAATAAAGTATCTATTGGGGCCACAGTGGATTTGACTTCGTAATTCGTGAGTTGTTTATGCCTAGAAGGCGGGCTTGACATCATGGGGTTCGGTAGGTGCTTTGCTGTCAATCGAGCCAACCACCATTTCATTCTTTCTCAACTCCTTGAGTCTTTCCGCTCTTGTCATAGATTTGGCACCTGTTCTAATCTCAATCTCACGTTGTCTACTCTTCTCAGCATCCGCTCTGATGGCCTCCTCCCGTTGCTTGGCCATTTCAAGCATGTCCTTGTCATGCTTGAGTCGCACTTGGCGCAACTGTTCGTTGTAGTGCTCCAATGTATTGATCTGGTTGTTGGAATCCATACAGTACTTTTCAAAATCAGCAGGAAGCTTACGCTTCAACGCCATTTCAACGATTTCAGGATAATTTTTCTCTTCTAAATTAAACTTCAGTTTAATTTGCTTTCTAGTACGATAAGGAAACAATTGGGAGATAAGTAGAAAATCCGTTCCAAACATACTTAAAGCACTGTAAAATTGCTTAACTTCATCTTGAGTCCAACGATCAGTATGTTTTCTTTTAGAATAAGTAGAAGAGGTGATGGGGTTTTCAAACGGATTAGATTCCTCACGAGCCATATGACTATTATCAACACCCTTGTGTCTACTAACAATAGCAGAATCGGCATCGAAGTTGATCTTACCATCAACAAGCATAACTTGCAAATTGGTCGTCAGGGTTGATTCTGGCTCATCAGTGTTGAGCAATTCATCTCTCTTTTTCTTTAATTCCTCCACATTAACTTCATTTCCTGTTCTTGCGATAACATCGTCGAGTGAAACCCTTTCCTTTCTGGCTGTTTCTCTTTGCTTTTTTCTGTCTTCCTTTCTTTTTCTAATTTTCTCTTGTGCAGCCTGCACCGAATCATAGTTGGCACTTACCCTTCCAATAGGTAAAGTGGGTTTACACAAGTCGGCCATAGTCATTTGGTTGATATCGAACCCAACATCACGGTACAACTCTTCGTCTTCTGTTTTGATACTTCTTGGGAGTTGTGACACTTTTGTAATATCTGTAATCAAACCATCGGGAGCAAGTTCAATTTCGTCTAGTACCTCATTGGCATCTTCGGTCTCAACTTCCAGTGCCGGCCTCATTCTGAACTTGGATAATCTATTTGTTCTGGGATCAATTCCAACTACAAATTCACCATCAGCTAGTCTGGCATTGGATTTAGGGATGGTTTTCAAGTCCACTGAAGTCTCCTCTATCAATGGAGTAGGATCTTTGGGAATTGAAATTGATGCAGGTTTGATCACTGAAGATCTCTTCGTTGGCCTTATACTTACCAGCGATCTTCTTCTTTTGCCCGCTTTAGCCAGCGGGATACCGATTTTTGCTGGAGTGTACGATTCGTCATGGCCTTCAATCCCATGTGCCATCGAAATGGAAGCAGATCTATTCTTCAAAACCGGGGTTATTCCTGATAACCTACGCTGATGGATCGACGACTTACGCCTGGGCATAACCTTGAAAATGTCGTCATCGTTTTCCAATTCAGATCTTTCATCGGACGAGTCTTGCTTCTGCAACTTTTGACTGGCGTCCATGGGATCCACTTGTTCTGCATCTTCTTGTGCTTTGATTTTGTTGAAATCAACCTGCTTCAACGGAGACTGATGCAATGCCTTGGCAAAAACGTTTATATCGTTAGGCACATGACCACCTGGGGCATCTTGAGTTGCAGCAGGGGTCACTGTGACGGGGGCTACCTGGGTAGAGGCAGGGGTCAAACCAGGTTGAGATGAAGCAGGAGTTTCCGGGATCAGCACCTTCCTCTGGGAAGCCGCCGAAGCTTCCTGTGTTGAAGGAGGCGTGAGCTGAGGCTTCACCTCCTTCTTCTTGATGGGCTTCTTCCGAAGTTTAGGAGTGAAATGGGTGGATTTCTTCACAACACTACTCATGGTGGTGTGATGGGTTCTGCAATGTTGATGGTGTTAAGCTTTGTTTTCTCAAGCAGATTTCGATTCTAGGGGAATAAGGTACCGGCCACGTGCAAACTTATCATTCATGTGGGGTATTGGATGTCGACGTTAACGGTCCCTTGGTTCGTTCTGTTTAGCTCTGATGACTATTATGGATGTTTATCTAAAGATATAATTTCTTTGTGCGCACCCCATCGCATTAGATTTTGAAGGTTGAGCTCATCTTTTCTACAGATTGATACCAGATACCAGGAACTAATTACTGATATAAATAGCAACTGATGAGAGCCACTTCGCTTTACAACTGGACTCCGGGTCTGTCCGACAACTGGACGCTTAACCTTCTTCACCAGAGCCATAACGAATCCATTATTGCATCTTCTTCCGATGGAAGTCTCACCAGTTACCTGTTGCGAACCCCATCCAACCAGCCATTGTGGAAGATCAACAAGGCACACAGTGGCAGTATCAACCTGATCAAGCAATGCGACGAGAACACCATCGTATCCTGTGGCTTGGACGGCATCAAGTTGTGGGATTTGAGAAGCGGAACCTCTGTTCTGTCCACGGCCGGTAACTACTTGTCATTAGGCTACGGAAGAGACCTTATTGCTGCAGGAACAGAGCTTTCTGGAAGCGATGCAGAGCTTCATATTTGGGATGTCAGGAAGTTTGACACTCCCTCCAGGCAGTTTGTGGATTCTCACCACGATGACATTACCGATATCAAGTTCCATCCCACCCTCGACAAGTACTTGATGTCTGGGTCCACCGATGGATACGTCAATGTGTACGACTTGACTGAAACGGACGAGGACGAAGCATTGCACCAAGTCATCAACTTCGCATCCATCCACTCATGTAACTTCATCAGAGACAACAGAATCTCGGTGTTGTCCCACATGGAGACCCTCGCATTCTACGAGCTCAATGACCAGGATTATGAGGTCAACCGTGAGCCCCAACCCACCGAATTGGGTGACGTGAGAAGCATCTGGCCCGACTGTGAATACGTGCTTGATCTTAACCCCGCTGGCTTTGTGAGTTACGGTGCCAACTCCCAACAAAAGTTAACCTTGTTGCCATTCAATCCGATAAGTGAGAAATTCGACTTGACCAAGCCTATCTGGTTCCCTCAAGCACATGGAGAGGAAGTGGTCAGGGACTTGGTGGTTGTACCTTACACCAAGTCTGCCATTACTTGTGGTGAAGATGGAAACATCAAGGCATGGGAACTTCCATATCAATTAGAGTCCTACAATGCTGATGGAGACGAAGATGCTGAAATGGAGGAAGACGATGTTGAAGAATCCGAAAAGAAGCATAAAAAGGAAAAGAAGGACAAAAAGGATAAGGAAAAGAAGGATAAGAGCCACAAAAAGGATAAAAAGGACAAGAAGGAGAAGAAGGATAAGAAAGACAAGAAAGACAAGAAAGATAAAAAGGATAAGAAGAACAAGGAAGTTAGATACAAACCATACTAAAATATCGTTGAATTATTGATCAGAATATCTGAATTTATGTACACTAGCTTAAAATCTGGAGATAATATCATCCACAACTTCTTGAGTAGTAGATGAACCGCCCAAATCTGGAGTCTTGATCTTATCTTCGCTCAAGTTGGCATCCACGGCTTCATAGATCTTGGCGGCTGGTTCGGTGTAGCCCATGAATTCTAACATCAAGGCGGTGGATCTGATGGTTGCAATTGGGTTGGAAATTCCCTTGCCCTCGATATCTGGGGCAGACCCATGACAAGGCTCACCAATGGCAAAGTTGTCACCAACATTGGCAGATGGAACGACACCCAAGGAACCCACCAAAGCAGCGGCACCATCACTCAAGATGTCACCGTACAAGTTTGGTGCAACCACCACGTCGAAAATCTCTGGTTCTCTGAACATACGGTACACCATACTGTCCACGATTTGCTCCTTGTGCTCAATGGAGCCGTAGGACTCTGGGTTGGCGTCGTATACCTTACGGCACACTTCACGGAACAAACCATCGGATTGGGACAACACGTTGGACTTGTGGGTCACAGTGACCGAAGGAGACTCGTGGAGAGACTTGACAGAAGAAGCTTCTCTGATGGCTTGTCTTTGCAAGGCGATGTTGTAAGCCATCTTAGAGATTCTGGTGGTGGCGGTCTCGGTGATTCTCTTGATAGCTTCGGCGATCTTGGTTCCGTCCTCGGCCTTGTAGGTTCTTTCTTCCTTGATGTATAAATCCTCGGTGTTTTCACGGACAATCACCATGTCGACGGGTCTACCGATGCCCTCGACGGACTTGACAGGACGCACGTTGGCGTACAAGCCCATCTTCTTTCTCAATGCAACAATTGGGGAAGAGTATCCTGCCACCTTGGTGGTTGGTGAGGACACTGCTCCGAACAAGGCTCCATCACATTCATTTTGCAAGATACTGACGGTCTCATCTGGCAAGGCCACACCGGTCTTCTGGAACAATTCGAAACCAGCGTCTAAATTGACAAAGTCGAATTGCAAATCATACTTGGAAGGCAATGCCTCCAAGACAGCCTTACCAGCAGGAATGACTTCACGTCCAATTCCATCACCTGGAATCAAACCGATCTTTAAAGTCTTGAGGGCAGATGGAGTGGAGGAAAAGCGACGAACAGCAGACAACATTGAATGAAAATCAAGAAGAAATGTGAATAAAAGTGGTGAAAAATTGGTACTATGATAAGTCAAACCTGGGGAGTTCCCGATTAGGCCCATGCCCATGCAGGTAGTCCCATGTCGCGCCTAGGGTGGCCGATGTCGCATTTATGGCAGAAGTACCCAGAGATATCGGGGCTTTCAAAATTCCGATGGACTTGGTTATTGGTTGGTTGCTAAAGATAACTACTCTTATTGGCTGGGGACACTATGGTCTGCTTTTATTTCTCATGGGGTAAGACAATCATGGGTAATACAACGTGGTAACTCGCTGTACCTCGTTATCAGCTCCGGCGCGACATTTTCAAGTGACTCATGTAAGTGCCATATCGGCGGCAAGCCCAACATGGCCGCAAATAGATGTTTGGCACGTGACACGGCACGTGCTATAGGGTGACACCACTGCTTACCAAGAGCTTACGCAAGCTACACAGTGCATAGCGCTAGACTAGACCTTGATTAAATGTATATACAAGCAACGTTAGTTCATTAAGTAACCAAGAAAGGGGTCATTATGTACATGGGTCATTAGTTCACATCCTTAACAAGTCCAACCTTGGCAGGTCTCAAAACTCTGGAGTTCAAGGTGTAACCTGGTTGTTGAACGTGGAAAACGGTTCCTGGCTCTTTGTCTGGTTGAGGAACCTCGAAGGTGGCCTCGTGCTGGTTAGGGTCGAAAGCCTCGCCCATAGGGTCTATCTTTTGGATTCCGTGTCTGCCCAAAGTCTTTTCGAAAACGTTTTGGGTCATGCTGACACCTTCGTACAAGTTCTTGACTTCGACGTTGGTGGACAAGGTCTCTTCCTTAACGGCGCTCAAAGCCAAGCTAAAGTTGTCCAAGGACTCCAATAAGTCCTTAGCAAACTTTTGCAAAGCGAAATCCTTGGCCTTTTGGACCTCTTTCTTGGTGGATTCTTGCAAGTTTCTGAAGTCAGCCACGGCTCTGGCATAGTGGTTCTTCATATCGGCAAGGTCCTTGTCCTTCTTGACTAATTGTGACTTTAATTCTTCTAATGGATCAACTTCGGTCTTTTCCTCTCCGGCTGGTTTCTCTTCTTCGGCCTTTTCCTCAGCCTTTTCTTCCTTGGGTGCTTGCGCATCGTTGGTGACAAAACGAACCATTCTTGGAGCAGCCATCACTGGTCTGGCAGCCATGGCTGGACGGATGCTGGCACGTAATGCCACGGATCTAGTAAGGGGGGTGAACAAAGCTCTATGCATTTTGAGTGGCGATGTCTGTATAGTTTAGTTCTCTAACTCTCTATTAAAATTTTTCGTCGGTGAGTTGCCACGTGACCCGAGAACGTGACGGATTTACTTCAACCTTTGACCCACAAAGTCGTCAAGATCCGTCTTGCCTCTTATTTTGACAGCATTGTGACTTTTTCTTTCTGTCGTCTCATAATTTTCTCCTGTAATGATTTGTAAGTCCAGGTCACTTGGAATTGGAGCATTTGCTTGATTCAAATTTTTAATTTGACCAACATAATAGTTTCCAAGACGGCCAGGAACTCCATTCTGAAATTGTCCGTTTCCCAAACATACGATAGCGTACTCCGTGAAATCAAGTAGATGACTGGCATCATTAAGGATGATCTCGGGAGCCTCCAAGTTCTTGTCCTTGTTCTTCCCTTTATTTGGCGGATTCGATAGCTCATTGCTGAATATTTCCAGTACAAGTGCCTTTTGCTGCTCAGAAGCAGCCCAAACTCCGATTTTTGAGCTTGGATATCCAAGCTTTATCATGAGTTTGTACAATGCAACACAAAATTCAGCCTCCTCTACGGTAGACTTCACCGATACAAATTGGGAGACGAACTTAAATCCCGGATTGAATGGACGAATACTCTTTGGCAATGGGCTTTCCTGTGATGTAAATTCTTTGCGGATTCCAGTTGTATCTGAAACTTTCAAAACTTCAGTAGGATTCAAGAAAGGAATCACATTACCTCCAGCCAAAACCATCCTCTTCACGAAACCCTTCATACAAGTTGAGAGTACTGCCATGTCTTCCAAGTCTGCCCCAAGAACGAACACATTTTCAAATTCTTCCTTGGCTTCTAAAGCAACGTAATCATCTAAGGTAATGACGGGATTGAATCTATGGAATAAAAACCTCCTGATTTGTTCTTCCTCGTTGATAAGATTGTGGTTGGTGAAAATTGGTCGTATTAAACGGAGGAACTGGAGACTTTTCAAGATTCTCATGTAGGATTCCACAATTTCACTAAAGTTAGAGTATGTTTTTCCATGGCTAAAGGGATACTGTTTCAATATATCTTTAGAATTCTTATTGCCTTCAAGGTAGGAATTCCAGGTCTTTCTGATCTGTGTTTCATAAAACTCCAAAGCGTCCAATTCAATAACTTCATTGGAAATGGAACTGTCATCATTATTGAAAAGCTTTGCAATGTCTTTCATGCAAGATTTTATCCTCTCAAGGATTGCATTCATCTCCTCGGGTACTTTGTATCCAAAAATATTATCGTTACTGTTATTTCTGTGTAGGACGAATCGTCTAGCAAAAGTCTTTGAAGGAACAATTACAAGAGTCCGTTCGTTATTGAAATAGTTCAATGAGGTGATTATTGTCGGGACAATATCTGCAAACTTCGAAAAATGAATGAATGTAGAACTATTAGAAACAATTGATTCTAAGATACTATCTGGCTGGATTACATCATTAGAATCAGTCTTCTGTCTTTTGACGTTCAGAATGTCAAAATCACGTATTTTAACCTTCTCACTATTAACTAAGTGACTAAAGTTTGATGGTTGGTACAATCCAGAGTTCATCGATTCGGTACCCAATAATGTTGTGAGATGTGAAAATTCAGGAATTGCAATGACAAATTTTATTCTTTCCTTGAAAGATTCTGTTTCAGTATAGCACCTTACAGTTATATCTTTTGATTTTTGATTTTTGATGACTTTACCCAACTTTAATAAATTCAATCCGTATTTTTGAATACGATCATGTTTTGAGTACTTATTTGGTAAAACCAATTCAATCAAAGCTACCAAGGAAGTGTTGACATCAAATGCTTTGCTGAGATTGAAAGTATAATCAACTCCATTTTGGGATTTTGATTCCTTTACCTGAAAGAAATATTTACTTTTTCCTTTGAAATTCAATTTCTCGTCGATCTCTAGACGATTCAACACGTTAAGAATATGTGCAGATATATTCTGTTGTACCTTCATTTTCAAATTGTAAAGTGATCTTGTTTGGAAATTCTCTGTGGAAGCGGGTAAAAGGTTTGGGTTCAAAAGTATCGTTGTGTGAGAGTACTTATTGGCACTGTTTGCGAAATCGAATTCTGATTCATCAAAAGTAGATATCAAATCCATAGATTCCCACTTCAAAAAGAGTTTGGAAAGAATAAATTCAATTATAATTCCGGACTTTTCATTTGTATAATAACTTAATGCAATAAAATTTTTAATAGAAGTCCCCGAAAGCTTTTCTGCGATCAATTCTAATTCATCAATAGTGAACGTGAGCAAGAATTCTCTCATTTGAGCAATGGTATAAGTGTCGGAGGATGGGGCCTTCAAGAACTGTTCAAAATTCTTGGCTTGAAAATCACTCCAAAGAATTTCCTGAAGCTTGTAAAAATTATCGGATCTTCCTATATTGGGGAATTTCGTCTTGGTTTCAAGGTAGTACAATGTGCTTAATAAAGCTTCAATTCTTTTCTGGTCAACGAAACTTTCTTTGCAAAATGCCACTAGTGTAGCAAATTGCAACTTATCATTGAATTCTTGAAACGCATCAGTTTGAAACTTTCCATCCACTCGTACAATAATAAGCCAAAGAACAGATTCCACAAATAATTGGAATTCCCATGATTTTTGCATTGACTTGTCCACAAGGATTGTGGCAATAACAGTCCATAAAGAGTGAACCCATCTGATTTTGAAGTTGTTGTTCCTTTTGAGGCTCGGTTCCTTCAATAAGAGCTGGATTTTATCTTCAATTGCCCTTGCCTCATCAACGCTCAATATTTCTTTGAAATTGGTGATATTGCTCCAAAGCGTAATGTCATAGAGAGGATCGATTTTGGCTGCAACTCCTGGTTGGGCGATCCATTTCGGAGACGATAAGGTGGTGATAAATTGCACGATATTTCTCATCAATCCGAAGTTGGATTGCATCCCAATATTCAGTGTAGTTTGAATCAATCTGTTAAATAAGGTATCAAATTTTGCATGCGTTATCAATTCTGAAAGGTCAGTGCTGATACAATGGACCAGTTTCCATTGCAATAAGACCACTATTAGCTCTAAGTGCCTAAGTGAAACATCTTCGTCGAAGTATGGCCATAAAACTCGCTCGAAATACTCCGAATCGTTCAATAATCGGATGTAGTTGTCTGGAGGATATTGAGATGAGGTCGAGGGGTCAAAGAGACTCTGATGCACTTCGTTGATGAGCAAATTTGCATTAAATTTCTTGGGGCTCCGTGGATACCACCGTTTTGCTAATCCATGTAGGGACGGTGAAGTCGTCATTGACTTCATCTTACCTCCTTTGTGTTACACCTGTTTGGCTAGTATCTCCATCTCTATGCTCACCTGTAAGTAGGGTCGTGCGCGGACTGGTACCATACCTCCAAAATTTTCCATCTTTCTCACCACCTCTAACTACTACAACAGCACCTGAGACACCATGTTCAAGGCCATTCGACTCTTTTCCACTTCCAGGGTGGCGGCAGAGTCTGTTGCCAGCAGCTCGACCAAGGTTCACCCCAAGCTTGCCGCCAAACAATTCATATCACCAGATGCATCCAAATCAAAGGCCAGAACTTTGAGAAGAAAGGAAGTCAGATTGAAGAAGCAAATCGTCAGAGATGTCAACAACTTCAAGAA
Organism: Suhomyces yuchorum; assembly: GCA_030571845.1. Lineage (NCBI taxonomy): Eukaryota > Fungi > Ascomycota > Pichiomycetes > Serinales > Debaryomycetaceae > Suhomyces > Suhomyces yuchorum. The sequence goes on from JAJLYW010000031.1 coordinate 92,504, forward strand.
GCATGCAGCCAGAAACGTCCAGTTCCAGGTCGATCCAGTCTTGGGAGAAGAAAACAACGGATTCGTCAACAGAGTCAAGCAAGAAGTTCAAGACCAAGGTAACCACTTGGCATACGGATACGAAAGAACCGAGTTTGAAAAATTATTATATGGTGCTGAAAAGGCTGCCTTGGACAAAACCAAGGGTACTGAGGTATTGAATGAGAGCATTAGAGCCACCGAAGAAAGAAAGAAGAGAGCTTTGTTGACCATTCTCAATATCAGAAACACCAATGCCCAAGACAGAAGAAGCTTGGCCATCAAGTTGGCCAGAGACGAGTTTCAAAGACACGAGGGTGACACTGCTTCTCCTGAGGTCCAGGCTGCCATCTTAACCGTTAAGATCCATTTTGGTATGGACCATGTCAAGCAAAACCCCAAAGACAAGGATCACATTCAAATCGTTCGTGAGATGGTGCAACATAGACAGAGAATATTGAAGTTTTTGAAGAAGGATAAGCCAGAGGTGTATTACTTCACCATTGCCAAGTTGGGCTTGACTGATGATGTGGTCACCAGAGAATTCAACATGGGCAGACAATACTTCCAAGACTTTAAGGTTTGGGGTGACAAGGAATTGATCAAGTTATCCGAAAAACAAAAGAAGAAGGCAGATGCCATCACTAACTTGCAAAAGAGAGTTGCTGAATACAATGAGTTGGCAAAGAAGAACCACGAGATCATCGAGAACTCTAAATAATCCCCATTACTTGTACATATATTACACTAGTATACATTTTAAACGACGAAAGTAGGCGTTGGGCAATAGCCCAGTAATTTGAGCGCCTTTCGAGGATAGAAATCAAGTACGCTGATTGCTGCTTTCAATTTCTGAAGCGCAGAAATCACGTATCTGGGTCCAACTCATTGATCAAGTCATCTAGCTTCAAATCCTGTCCCAATATTTGTACTTCCCTTTGTAGAAGCGTCAACAGTTCGTCGATATCGCCCTTTATCTGCTCACTGACTTTGCCCAATTCCTGGAGCTCGTCAAACAATTCCGTGTTATCAACACACAATTGGTTGTAGATCATGGTTAAGTTCTCTAGTGACTCCTGAGACCCACTCAACACAGTGGCCTCTATTATCTCGTCGGGCGACATTTTGTCGATATTGGCAGGCGCTTCAGTCTGGTGCTGCTTGCGATGCTGGGCCAATTGGATGATTTCATCCAAGCCGTCCAATTTCTGGTGGATATCTCTCTCTTTGAAGATCAAATCGAACTCTTTCATCGAGCTGGAATGCCAGAACTTGATGATCTGACTCCGGGCGGTTTCCAAGGTCTTAAGCCCATCATGGCTCGCGGAGATCGATGGGTAACATGCCTGTATTTGGTCGATGGCAAGTGACTTTTTGATTACCTGCTCCAAAGCCTTTCGACACACAAGCTGGAGCCGTTCGTATCTGATGTTTTCCACGGAAACATCTTTGTTCTGTCCCATGTCCGTCATGTTGTGGTTGTTTATTTCAAGATGGGTGTGCGAAGAATAACTGAAAGATCACCAGTTCCACGCTTGGTACTCCGTGATGCCACCAGTTTTCCGTACAGGTGCCAAAGTCTGGTAAGCACTCAACGTATCAATAACAGTCTGCCCATCTAACTACCAAATGCCGTGGTGTTTATACTACCAGCTTACGTAACGACTTACGTAACTGGGGTTATAACACCAGCGCCTCCTCCGTGTCTACTCTCCATCATGTCTGACCCCCGTTCCTTAATTGCTGAAGCTGAAAAGCTCACCAAACCCCAACTGGGATTTTTCCTGTTTATCAGTGGCTCCTCAAAATCCATCAGATTGGAAGAGGCCACTGATCTCTACATTCAAGCAGCAAACCAATATAGATTAAAGAAAGACTTCGACTTGGCTGGCCAACAATTTAATAAGGCTGCAGACATCCAGGAATCGTTGAGTAACCACAACGACGTTGCAAACCACTCGATTGAGGCCTACAAATGCTTCAAGGGCGTCTCTCCCAACGAAGCAATCAAGGCATTGACCAAAGCCATTCACATATTCCTCACTCAGAATGGACAGTTCAGAAGAGCTGCAAACTTCACCGGTGACTTAGCAGAGCTTTACGAGTCTGTCGGCGACAACGAGAATGCAATTAAGGCCTACGAACAAGCTGGTGACTACTTCACCACCGACCATGCCGAGGCGTTGGCCAACAAGTCGTTTTTGAAATGTGCCGATTTGTGTGCGATTGCCGGACAATACAAGAAGGCCGTGGAATTATACGACACCATCATCAAGCAACTGAAGAACAACTCTTTGAGCAAATGGAACTTGAAGGACTACTTCCTCAAGCTGATCTTGTGTATTTTGGCTTTGGACGATGTGATTGAGGCCCAAAAGAGAGCACAGCACTATCTTGAAGAGGACCCTAGTTTCGAGCAAACCAGAGAATATGGCTTGGTCAAGGATATCTTTGAGTCTATTGATCAGGGTGATGTGCAAACCTTCAGCGACAAAGTTTTCGAATACGACCAGTTCTCCAAGTTAGACAAGTTAAAGACACAGCTTTTGTTGAAGATCAAGAACAGTGTAGTTGAGAAGGACGAGGAAGATTTGTTGTGAGTGGTTATATAGTAAGCCGGTCTATATCATACGAAATTTATTTATCTATGACAGCACGAATTAATACATTAGTCTATCATTACTGTATGAGAAAGGTTACATGGGTCCAAGAATACGGATTTTCTATCTCGTTATTGAGTCGAGTAACATAATTAAGCCATAAATCAAGAGGAGTTCCAAAATCATCAGGGTTGGATAAACGTGCAGCAAAAGCATTGGAAAGAATTATTTCTACAGGGTTGCAACAAAAACTCATGATTAATTAAAGAAAGTATATTAGTGTATTAAACGTCATGCGTCGAAATTCATAATTAATTAATTTGATCTCTTGAAGAGACCCTTGATACGTCTCAAGATGATGTCATCATCGTAGTCGTTGACAACAACATCACCGTGTTTGGCATCTTCATCTTCCAAGGATTGGGTGGATTCCAAACGATGGTCTCTCAAGAAGAAGGTGAAAACCAAAAGTGGGAAACATAATACCAATCCAGCAATACAGAGGTATCTTTGAACGTGGGCATAGGCCAACACCACAGCAACTCTTTGAGGAGTTCCCCAGGTGTTTGTCAACACCCAGGTCAATGGAGCAGCATAGGCTTCCTTGGCACCAGCTGGATCGAGACCTTGTTTCTTGAACTCATTGACGATGGCAGGGTACATCTTGTTGGTCCAGATGGCACCACTGACACTGGCACCAAGACCGAGACCAACATTGTAGGAGGCCAAGTAAAGAGAAAGCATGATGGCCATGTACTCGTGGTTAGTAACGGTTTGGATGGAAAGCTGGGTTGGGTAAGTGAAGAAACCGGCACCGAAACCCATGAGACACAAGGCACCGATGACACCGTTCAAGTACTTCTGACTGTTGATACCATCATTGTCACCTCTGAAGTGGTACAACAATCCTAAGGAGATGATCCAGCAGATGGTACCGAAGATAATGAAAATCTTCAAGTTTCTGAAACGGACAACCACCAAACCCAAGAGTGGGCCGACAATCACCGACACGAACGAGTAGAGCGAGGTGATTCTGATGGCGGCCTTGACAGAGGCTCTCATACCAACAACCAACACCGTATACATGAAGTCGTTAGGCATGTACCACACGAAATCAATGAAGAGACCGATAAGAAGAGCCGACCAGACACCTCTATCCTTCATAAGAACGAAAGGCAAGATGGGGTAGCGGGCAAACTTGGCTTCCCACAAGATGAAGAAAGGAATGAGGACAAACCCGATCACCAAGGGCGCAATGGTGGAAGCTCTCTTCCACTTGTCAGTGATACCACCAGCAATGGTCAACGGAACCAACAAGAATCCGAACACACACACGATGAAGAGAATACCCACCACATCCAACTTCCAGAACAAGTCCCACAACGAGAAGATATAGTAGCGAATGAGAGAACGGCCCGAACGCACCTGCAAACGGTGTTGATGTTCTTCCTCAAGAATCTGCTTCCATTCTGGGGTTCTACGGGCCATAAGCAACATGTGGATGAAACACCCGAGCAATGGAACGCAGGATAATGGGAAAATGAATGCCCACATACCAATGGAGAAGTTCCACGAGTAGTTCTTGGTCATGCTGTTAAGAGCGTCACCGGAGATCCAGGTGTTAATGATGAAGGGTAAGGCAGGCACCATGGAGGCGGCCAAACGCCAGTTCAAGTTGGAGAAATCGGCAATGACGATCTGAAGCATGATGATGATACCAGAGTAACCAACCTGGTACAACACAGAGCCACCGGCAAAACGGTAGACATCAAAGGCCTGGGACTGGATCACCGTACCCATGGAGTAGAAAATAATGGAGATGATGGTCAACTCCAAACGTCCGAACTTATCAGACAAACGGGCGTAGGTGGGCTGGGCAGCAGCACCCACCACCGCCTTAATAACGTTGATGGTGGAAAGAAGCGAATGCTGAGAGTATGAACTGGTGGCATAGGCTTGGAGCGAAGCACGCAAGGTACCGTCGAGGGAGTAACAGTAGGCGACAAAGAAGATACACACGAAGAACCAGATCCTCAAGAGAGGAGTGTGGTACTGCTGGTTCAAGAGTTCGACCTTGCGGATCCCGAACGACTTGGTGGTGCCAGAAAAGGCAATGGGAACCTGCCCTGCGACAGGGTACTGGTATGTGTCGTCGTGAGAAGCATCGGAGCCATTGTACTTGTAGTCGTGGTTGCTGTCGATGGCGTTCTCATCGGTGGCTGGAACCACTGGAGCCACTGGAGCCTCTGGAGCTTTCTGTTCCGACATGTTGGGTGGTTTTGATGAAAAAGATAAGCGACTGATGGCTTTTATATGCGGACTGTCATCGCAGACCCTGACATGCCAAAAGAAATTCTGGGTGCATGCGGCCAAGGAGGCTGCATGCGGCGGATCTGATAACTGGCATTATATTGGGGGTGTTTCCAGCGTATTTCTTGGAGAGCAACGCTATTAACCTGAATAATGCCTTGGTTGTGGGAATAAGAAAGCTTCTGGTAACCCTTCGGCAGACGTGAGTTGGTGCTTCCAGACCTCGCAAAACAGGCGCTTTCTTCGGCGAAATGCCGCCCGCTACACCCCAAAAATCACGTTTCCACCCCTCCTCTGCTGGGGTGCGAGCCATCACTGCTGCCTCTTCCCCAGGATGGGAGGGGTGTAGTCCCTCCCTCGGTGACGTTAATCCCGTTCTATTTGCGTGAGGCAATTACCGAGTCGGACTTCAACGGTCGCACTCAGTATCGGTCGCACCAGTCCGCCTAGAACACCCACAAGCGAGTCGTAAACGCACCACAAGGCCATCATGGCTTCTTTCGGGCCGGACTGGCCAATCAGCGGCCAGCTTGGGCTAGATGTTTTTCTGGTTTTTGTGGGGGGCGGTGCAGTGGGATGCGACGGATGGCATGCATACAACCCTGCATGCACCAACGGCCCGGATCTAAGGTGGGCCAAGGCATCTGCTGGAAATGACATCATTTCGACACAGTGCCGTAATTGGTGGCATTTGATGTGTCGCCTAGAAGTGCCGGATCTTGTACCCTGACGCTGAGAAGTGGTGGTGGAAGTATCTGGGCTTGGACTTGGTAGGGCGATTTTTCACCTGTTGCGAGCGCGGACTATTTCAAATTGACACCTTATTAGGTAAAACAGGCTTAACGTCATCGTCACATCATCGCAGAAATGGCTTGGATGAGTTGATTTCTGTAGCCTCCAGATGAATTTGCTCACCATCCATCTCTTGGCGTTTACTTGTCGCTTTGCTTAACCTTTGGTGCTGCCTGTCGCAATCGGTTTCTTGATTTAGTTCGGCTAAGGGTCGTGATTTCTGCCTCAAAGTCTTGAGCCTAAGGTCTGGGGCCAGCTCTAATTGTGGGGACGGCAGTCGGTTCGGGCTGCTGCAGGTGCAGGAAGCTTGAATTAGGGTTTAATTCGGCAGAACATCAGTTTTTGCCTTTTCTTCGCTGAGGATGCCTACCCCCCTCCAATCCATCCTAACCCCAGGGTCCTAGGAATGTAATGACACTACACAGCATAACCTGAACCCTCAACCATATGTAGACAAGCAGAAGGGGTTTGGGGGTTTGGTGGTTTGGTGACCTCATTCTTGGTAACATGGCCTGTTCATGATTTTCCGGTTCCATCGCACCAAAGGTTCTATTGGCTTAGCTGGATCTTTGTATCTTTCGGAACATTAACGGTTATTCCACAAGACGAAAAAATTTCCCTCGAGCCGGAACATTCCGCCAGTGGTCTTCTCAACTGTGTGGGCTGTGGGCCATCTCATTACCACAATCAGCACCCAATAATAGCCGTAGCATATCGCTTTACTGGATATCACATGGGTAAATTTTCATCCTGCATATACCCCGGACCCTGCTTATGTAATGGGAAATGGGGACTTCCCAATTATAACTCAAGAGTAGCATTCGTGAAGGCCCACCAAAGTACCCGAAATGTGCCAGGAAAGAAAAGAAACGTGGCGGCTCAAATTTGCCTTTTCCGGGAGAGAATTTTACCCCAAGGGCCAAAGGGATTAAGGTCTATTTCCATCCATTCTTTTCCAAAACATCGTTCATAACAAACACGTGAAGCTATTTATACCAAATCCGTAACATACCGCGTAGTAGTGGACTGAGTTTGTTGGGCCCAGTCGAAGTCACCTGTGAGACATTTCATGCCCTTCCCAGCTGCTTGAATACGCAGCCGAAGGCAGGCACTGAATGTGCGGAGCAAGTGCTCAACAGTTCTACAGCAAGATTTTATACGACTAGAATTAATAAATACCTAGAAACAGTGTCCGTAGCTCTCTAAAAGACTTTGGGAAATTCCTTAGAGCAAGGCCAAAGCACCAATCAAACCAGCAGCGAAAGCTGGAGCAACAGCGTTAGCACCACCGGTGGTGACGGATGGAGCAGCAGGCTTAGATGGGGCAGAAGAAGAGTGGGTCTCTGGAGCCTTGGAAGGACCTGGAGCTGGTGGCTTGGATTGTTCACCCTTGGTTGGAGCTGGAGCTGGAGCTGGTGGCTTGGACTCCTCACCCTTGGTTGGAGCTGGAGCTGGAGCTGGTGGCTTGGACTCCTCACCCTTGGTTGGAGCTGGAGCTGGGGTGGATGGCAATGGACAGAAGGTGGTGTAGATGGTCTCGTTCTCGGTGACGGTGGTGAGACCGGTGGTCTTTGGGACCTCGGTACACTTGTTGTCGGAACAAGAGGTGATGGTGACAACGGTGGTCTTGATGTCGGTGGCGGTGGAAGTACCGTTGTTGTAGGCGGCCAAAGCGGAACCGGCGGTAGCAGATAACAAGACAGCAGAGGAGAACTTCATTGTAGCGAGTGTAGTCGATGTGCCCCCAAAAATCCAGGCGGGACGGCCCTTCTTATAGTTTTTCATTTGGTTCACGCCATGCTGCATCTGTGCCTTTGCATTTGCATCTTTGCGGTGCAACGCCTTCTACCTTCTAAGAATAGGCTGTTTACCTTTGTGGGTTGCGATAGTCGCAGGGTTCGCAGCCGTCGCCCTTATGGATGCAAATGCCCTCAAAAGAGCAATAGTGCGCAAGGCACTCCTGCGGACAGAGCTCCGAGGCTTCTGGTTGCGAACCCCGCGGCGGTGAAATTGGCACCATGGAGTGCTTAGGGGAAGAATAGTGGTGGGGATGGTTGGTAGGAGCATGGCGGGCCTCCAGGAACGGAGCGATGGCCTGAAACTGGTCAACAATGCCGCTAATGAGCCTGGCGGTGGTGGTAGGTGCAACGTGGTTGGCGGAGAGGGGTGTTTGGTGCTTTGGCCCCAAGTGGGCAGTGTCGGGAGTGCAGAGGCAGACCACGGAGCCCAGGAAGCACCAGCGGGCCCAATGGGGCCCAAAGACACCCAAACGGGAACCTGCGACACGAGTGCTGGTGAGGGAGGAAGGGGAAAGGGCACTACTACACGGTTGGTTGGAGGTGATGCTACACGGTGGGCTGGGTGTTCTAGAAGGCCGGCTAGTCCTCGTGTGTGTCTGGGGCTATGGGCAGCGGGGGGCCGCTATGTTTCAGATGGCTCCTCGAGGTAGCGAGCGACTTCGCGGTGGGGCGCGCTCGGGACCTCTACGGGGGCCCCACCGGGGACCGTCGGGGAAGGTTGGGGCGCTGGAGGTGCCACTGCCAGGCCAATTCCACCTGGTGTGTCGCCGGCCCAAAGCGTCACTACCGCATCGGGGCAAAACCGGGTGTGCCAGAGGTGGTTTGCGCACGGTGGGCGGGCGTTACGGGCTGCCACTGGCGGGCGTTACGGGCTGCCACTGGCGGGCGTTACAGGCTGCCACTGGCGGGCGTTACAGGCTGCCACTGGCGGGCGTTATGGGCAGTGGCTCCACCGCCCGGCCAGTTTGGGACGCGACTGGGTTGGGCTGCGACTCACCGAGGGAAGAGCTCATGGCCCCTACAAAGAGCAATTCGGGGCTGCACGAGTCTTTGGGACTGATGGACGCTTTGGAACGTTGTGCCGCCAGGCGCTTGCTGTTGTTATTCCAAGACTCCTCCCGCTACCGTGCCCAACACCGTGGGTGGATGCACCCATCTGAAATTTGCCTCCACCTACGCACATCACCCAGATGTGCGAAAATAGGAGTGTTTGGGCCCACCTGGGAAGTGCAACATAGTTGCCTCGGAAAGATTTCTCAAAACGGCATCTACAGTCATCATCTGATCAGTCCCAGAACGGATATTGGGTTTGGCGAAGATGGACGTGTGTGGATGTTTCACCGTGGAACCCATATTGCCTGAAAGGTCCAAGGCCCCTCGCAATTTCCCCACCACCCCCGCCAAATTCATGTACCTTGCCGGATCTAGCTCCAAAAGTGGTCCCTCGAGTCGCATCTAATCTGATGATGTTAGCTCGTCTAAGTTGTCAATTAGTCACTCGGCTGATGTAATATTACCATGTGCCTGAGTGTGTTGGTTCCTTCCTTCCATGAAACCTTATTTTTGCATGGTAGCCAAAACACCTACCAGGTTATTTTTGGCATTAAGCTTCGGGTGTCTACACTGACCTGCGATGATATCATCGCACTTCTCAGCTGCTCTGTATGCACGCCCCTGTAACTGCCCCTGCTACCGGCTATCGGCATGGCTGCTGGTAGCTGCTGGTTCGCTACGGGTTACCTGGTGTTTACTGGTTACTGTTAGTGGCGGACCACGGTTGGTTACTGGTTAGCGGTTGCCAGCTGCTCCCCTCCGGTTCCTGCATTCTCATGTGACACCTACATGCACCATTACAAGCGACCGACCTTCGGTACCTTCTTCTAAGCGGAAGCATGTTCTAGAAGACGGAAAGAAGAAGATCAAGACGCTTCGACGTGACCCTGGTCATTAAGTCGACCCACTCGAGGAATCGTTGCCTTTTTTGTCATCACTACCGTTTTCAATCCAAGTCTTCTGTTGCCACTATTCGCAACCTGATTATCTGCAGAACGTCTTTTTCTTCACAAAACACCTCTGTAGGCAAAATAGTTAACTCTAAGTCATATCTGGTCGTGTGTTGGTGTTGGGTGCTTCAGAGGAATCGTCTACCAGGTCAGCTCCGAAGTTCGTTTCGATTCGTCAAGTGGAAGATCGCAGTGGAAACGAAACTATGTCGACCTGACTACAGAATGCCTCTATACATTATTCATTGATCTATAAACTCGTAATCACACAGGCTTTCCTCCGATGAACTCACTCCATCTTTGCACCTCTTCTGGAACCACAACGGTGTCAGGAATCTTGTCAAATGCTTGCTTGTTTCCAATCTTGACCTTCAAACACTCGGCAAACAACTGCGAGGTGTTTGGCTCGTTGAACAAAGCGATACCAAAGTCAATGGCATTTCTTCTCATGACGTAATCCTCATCCAACAAGTCCTCAGCACGGGCCTTGGCCAAGTTGAACACACCACCGATCTTGTTAGCTTGGAAGATCTCTCTCAAAGCTCTCTTATCGGTCTTTGGGAAATCGAGAACCTTGACTTCCTCGGAAACGTACTTGCTCAAGTATTCAGCAACTGGGGCAGAAGCAGCATAGAAGTTGTAGCCCAAATTACTGACGGTCTTGGCCACGTTACCCAACTTGTCGTTGGTCAAGTCACCTCCAAACAATAATCCTTGGCCTGGCTGTGGAACAGAGAAGTTCATGGTAGATTGGATCGAGGTCCAGTATGCTTCCACCAAATCTCTGCCGAAACAGGCGATTTCACCGGTGGAGGACATTTCTACGCCCAAGAATGGGTCGGCACCGGCCAATCTGGTGAAGGAGAATTGAGGAACCTTGGTGGCAACGTATCCATAGTCCTTTGACATCAAGTCAACTGGCTGTGGAACACCGTCCTTGATCAAGGCTTTAACGGCAACATCAATGAAGTTAATTCCCAACACCTTAGAAACGAATGGGAACGATCTGGAGGCTCTGATGTTACATTCAATAACCTTCAATTCATCCTTGTCAGTACGAATGATTTGCATGTTGAAAGGACCGGTAATTTTCCAGGCAGAAGCAACCTTGTCGGCGATTTCTTTCAATCTGCCTAAAGTTTGTTGAGATAACTGTTGGGGTGGTAACACTAAAGTAGCGTCTCCAGAGTGGACACCAGCGTTTTCAACATGTTCGGAAACAGCATGAACTAACACTTGACCTTGGGAGGCAACAGCATCGATGTCAATCTCTTGGGCACCTCTGATGAACTTGGAAATAACCACAGGATGGTCTCTAGAGACCTTGGAGGCATTGGACAACTTAGCGTCCAACTCGCTCTTGGAATTGATAACAGACATAGCAGCACCAGACAAAACATAGGATGGACGAACCAACACTGGGTAGCCCACCTCATCAGCGAAGGCCTCGGCTTCAGCGACGGAAGTCAACTCCTTCCAGTCTGGTTGGTCGACACCAATGGAGTCCAAAATTTGGGAGAACTTGTGACGGTCTTCAGCCTTGTCGATATCTTCAGGGTTGGTACCCAACACTTGGGCGCCATTCTTTTGCAAATCGAGAGCAATGTTTTGTGGCAATTGACCACCCACACTGACAACAACACCTTGGGCGGTTTCCAATTCATAGATATCCAAGACTCTTTCCAAAGAGAGCTCTTCAAAGTACAATCTGTCGACTTCGTCGAAATCGGTCGACACGGTTTCTGGGTTGTAGTTGATCATGATGGTCTTTCTGCCAGCCTCTCTCAAAGCTCTAGCAGTGGAGACGGCACACCAGTCGAACTCGACGGAAGAACCAATACGGTAGACTCCAGAACCAAGAACCAAGGTTCCGTTGTCATTGAAGTCCAAGTCGTGGGAAGTAGCATTGTAGGTGGTGTACAAGTAGTTGGTGTTGGCAGGGAACTCTGCAGCTAAGGTGTCAATCTTCTTAACGAATGGAGTGATACCAAAGTCCTTACGGACCTTTCTAACTTCCAACTCTTCGGATCCAACAGATAAGGCAATTTGCTTGTCGGAGAATCCCAACTTCTTTGCTCTTCTCATGAGGTCGCTGTTGATAGCTTCCAAGGATCCAACAGTTTCCAATTCTCTGTACATGTTGACGATGTTCATCAACTTGTGTAAGAACCATTTGTCGATTTTAGAGAGGTCATGAACCTGGTCAACGGTATAGTTTTCGTGGAGCAAAGCTTGTCCAACAGCCAACCATCTTCTGTCGGTTGGGTTAGCCAATTCGAAATCCAAATCTTCAAAGTGGTCACCTTGGAATCCGATGTATGATGGGTCCACTTGTCTGATGGCCTTTTGGAAAGACTCTTCGAAGTTTCTACCAATAGCCATGACTTCACCGACGGACTTCATGGCAGATCCGATGTCTCTCTTAACGTGTTGGAACTTAGCCAAATCCCATCTTGGGATCTTAGTGACCATGTAGTCCAACGAAGGCTCGAAATTAGCAGAGGTGGTCTTGGTAACAGGGTTTGGCAATTCAGGCAAGGTGTGACCCAAAGCGATCTTAGCAGCAGTGTAGGCCAATGGATAACCGGTGGCCTTCGAAGCCAAGGCAGAGGATCTGGACAATCTGGCGTTCACTTCAATGACTCTGTAGTCCAAGCCATCTGGTTGCAAGGCGTACTGGACGTTACATTCACCAACAACACCCAAGTGTCTGATGATTTTGATGGCAGCACTTCTTAACATATGGTATTCCTCGTCGGACAAGGTTTGAGATGGGGCAACGACAATAGAGTCACCGGTGTGGATACCCAAAGGATCAAAGTTTTCCATATTACACACAGTGATACAGTTATCCACTCTGTCACGGACCACTTCGTATTCAACTTCCTTCCATCCTTTCAATGATTTTTCAACCAAAATTTGAGGAGCCAAGGATAACGATTGAGAAGCCAAGTTCTTCAACTCTTCAGGGTTAGCAGCAAATCCAGATCCCAAACCACCCAAAGAATAGGCAGAACGGACAATAATAGGGTATCCCACGTTTTCAGCAGCAGCCAAGGCATCATCCACGGTTTCCACTGCTATCGATTCAGCAATTGGAATATCGATTTCTTTCAAAGCTTGGGCGAACAAATCACGATCCTCAGAGGTCTCCAAGGTCTTGATAGGAGTACCCAAGACCTTGACACCGTATCTGTCAAAAACACCCATCTTGTCCAATTTAACACCAACGTTCAAACCAGTTTGACCACCGAAAGTCAACAAGATCCCGTCGGGACGTTCACGTTCAATGATATATGTGATGTATTCTGCGGTCACAGGAAGATAATATATCTCGTCTGCTAACGAATGGGACGTCTGGTTGGTAGCAATATTAGGATTTATGAGAATAGACTGCTTGTTGGCCTCACGCAATGCTTTGATTGCTTGGGAACCGGAGTAGTCGAACTCACCGGCTTGACCAATGGACAAACCACCGGATCCAATGACCAAAACCTTTGAAACATCAACCAACTTTTGAGCATGTTCGTTGTTGAAGTTCTTCAATAATTCGGCACCAGCATATGTAGGTGCGGCAGCTTTTGTACGGCTCCAGGTAGAGAACTGGGCCGGTTTGACAAATCTGTGGGCAGATTTGCGAATTAATGAAGGAAGAATCATTAAAGAGGGATTGAGAAAACAAGGGAAGAAAGACGGGAAATGCTGGAGGATTTAAGTGAAAATTTTTGGCGGTATGGGGATGGCCCAAAGAGGCAATGAGTCAGAGTTTACCGCGTTGTAAGATCAGTACGTTACCCGGCGAGGTCGTGCGCTGGCTGCATCACATTCAACGACAAGTAGCAAGAACCGGCCATCGCTAGCTGCTACAAAGTTCAAACAAACTGGGCAGAGCTAGCTGGTGAGGGTTCCATTTCTGCTACATAGCTTTGTGAATCTGAATGCTCGTTTTGCCCACCACAGGAAGGTGAACAGGACGTAGTTCCCAAGAGCCTCCTGCATGACACATGTGCAGGATCGCTGATGTCACTGTCGAGTACATTGGGACGCGCACGACGATGTAATTTACAGGGCCCTATCAGCAATCACCAGTGTAGAAGCAGGAAATGTGAAGCGATATTGGGACATCAAGCGTGGGATGTCGTTTGGCATGAGTGCCAGAAAATGTCGCGTTTGTTTCCATCTCTCCAATGTCGTGGTTTTGTGGCCGGCAAGGTGCAGTATCTTGGCACGGGATCAATGTCCTGTTGTGACAGTAAGAGGCTACACCCCTACTGTATATGAAGAGATGCTTGCAGTGAAAGAGGGCGATGGGGGACTTTCCGGGAAGATTCTGATCTCAATATTGGAGTTCTTTCCTCGCAGCCTTCTACTCACCACAAAGAGAAAGTTTGAAAGTACTTACACCAGAACAACGGCTAGTCTATCTATTGCTAGTCTAGTCTAAGTAGGTCTATAGCTAAGCTAAAACCGACGTTCGACATCGCCCGGTTCCTAGATCAACCCTGGCCCTTTTCTCAGCTACATTTTTTATTGTTGGCACTTTGAAAACTTTTCAGATTTTTCACTTTTTTTTACCAGATTCGGTGCTTGATTTTAACTTATAAGGAGCCCACCCACAGTCCCCTCAAAGGATTGCCACATCTTCTATCTTTCCATCGCTGATTTCAACGCAGTGGTGTTATCTTAAGCCATGCGTCCAGCTATCTATACCCTTTCCGGATATCAGTTTCCTGATTCAATGTTTGTGCTCTCTAAATTTCTACTCTCTCGCTGATTCCTTCTCTATAGGGACGCATCGCGCCAAATAATTGGCTCTCAGGGCCCAATTATTTAGTGACTTTCACCGCCTGGCACTGACTCAGGAACCTGTATCATCACCTGATAAATCTTTGCCCATCCTTTGCCAAACCAAACTCTATGAACAGCTTTCTGCCTGCCGTTTGGTCCTCCAACATCGCCACGATTCCACACGATGACCGCAGCCACTACCCGTAGTCTTCATCCCAGAACTTCGCTTGCGCTGGAATTACCGTGGGATTACCGTGTGTTGTCCCATCTCGTCTCGCAAATTCTCCCAACCTTCACTACTGCTGCCACGGCATTCTTCACTCGCAGTAATAATACTGCGAGTATCGCGAAATTACTTTCCCTAGAGCCAAATTTAACCACCACCTCCACCGCCAATAGTCTATCATAGACCAGGTGTTTGGTGTCGGTGGCTTCTGATTGGGCGATCATCACACACCCGTAGCACGTGTCGGCCATTTCATAGTCCGAGCCTGCTCTCCACGCCCTCAACATGTGGATATCCGCCCCGTATGCTTATCGCCCTTGGCTACCTCGCAGTACCAAGTGTTCCGCACTATCTAATTTCCGCCTAGGAATGTTACGTAAGCGTCCTTTACCGGCACCACAAGCTACCCATCTCGACAATACTCCTGTCACAATCCCCAACACCGGTTTCTGGACTTGGAAACGCTTTTCTTTTCAAGCCTGTGTGCACCTCTTTTGCTTGTGGCTTGTCTAGTGTGCTTCCTAATCGGTGACAATCGATTTTTCACAGCCTTCTTCCGCCACACTCTCCAGTCCGCCCGCCATGAGCAATCCCTATTCTTCCAGCCACGGCTCCAGGCCTTTGAATGTCGACCCCAACCATCTTTCTCCTGACTCCTCGGCCTCTGCAACCCCTGCACGCCGTAAATTCTCCATCTCAGGCGCCATAGCTAACTCATTTCAGGGGAGCATGAGCTCCTCCCCATTCGAATTCGGTGGTAGAAGCTACGTTAGCATGCAACGGCCCAGCATGACGTTCAACTCCCCCACGGTGTATTCTGGAGTCAAGGTCCACGAGCAAACTGCCAACTTGGCCAATATCGGTGTCACAGACGACGACTCACTGTCTCCCCAAGAAGACAATGACATTGCCTATGCTGAAGACGAAATAGACACAGCAAGCTCATCTCCACCCATTCCCATAATGGGACCATCCAAGTTCTACGATTCTCCCAGCCCCAACTCGAGCACTCCGCTTGTTGCCTCCTCGAAGAAGTCTTACGTAGAAGATTTGGAAGCAGGCCCCACTCCCTCGGCACTTCCTGCCCCTGCTGGATTACCCCCATACAAGGATGCTGACCCAAGCCCCTCTTTGATTCATCAATGGGTCTACAAGCCTGTTCAATTCATTCCTGCAGTCTTTTTGGGTACGTTGTTGAATATTCTTGATGGTTTGTCATACGGTATGATCATGTTCCCGGTTAGCGAAGCAGTATTCTCGTCGCTTGCTCCAGCCGGATTGTCCATGTTCTACATGTCTTGCATAGTTTCACAATTGGTGTACTCCATGGGAGGATCTGCCTTCAAGTCTGGTATAGGCTCGGAGATGATCGAAGTTACTCCATTTTTCCACTCAATGGCATTATCCATAGCAGCAGAAATGGGAGGCGCTGGTAAGGATGCCATCATTGCCACGACCATCACCACCTATGCTGTTTCGTCCATTGTCACTGGTTTGGTATTCTATGCTCTAGGAAAATGCAAATTAGGATCTCTTGTTGGTTTCTTCCCAAGACACATTCTAGTTGGATGTATCGGAGGTGTGGGATACTTTTTGGTCGCCACTGGTATTGAAGTATCCTCCCGTTTGGAAGGTGGAATGGAATACAACCTTGATACCTTCAAATACTTATTTTTCAACAATATTACCTTGCTTGAGTGGACTATGCCATTGGCATTAACCGTCATCTTAATTGGCCTTCAACACAAGTACCACAATTCGCTCTTGGTGCCACTTTTCTTCATCACCGTATTTGTGGTTTTCCACTTAGTGGTTCTTATTGTTCCTTCGTGGAACTTAAACATCGCCCGCCAGTACGGCTGGGTATTTCCTGCAGTTGAAGATGACGAACCATGGTACGGCTTTTACAGCTTGTACAAATTCAACTTGGTTGACTGGTTTTGCATTGTGAAGCAGTTGCCTTCCATGTTGGCATTGACCTTCTTTGGTATTTTACATGTTCCCATCAACGTTCCAGCATTGGCTGTTACCGTGGGAATGGATCAATTTGATGTTGACAGAGAATTGGTGGCTCACGGCTATTCCAATGCTTTGTCTGGTTTAGTAGGATCCATTCAAAACTATCTTGTGTATACCAACTCCGTTTTATTCATTAGAGCTGGTGCCGATGATAGATTGGCTGGTATTTTATTGGCCATTGCAACTGGTGCTGTTATGATGGCTGGTCCTGTCGTGATTGGATATATCCCGGTTTGTGTTGTTGGGTCTTTGATCTACTTGCTTGGCTACGAATTATTGAAGGAAGCCATCTACGATACCTATGGAAGATTGAGAAGAATAGAGTACACTACCGTGATTATTATTGTGGTGACAATGGGTGCATTCGATTTCGTTTTCGGTATTCTTGTTGGTATTTTGTTGGCCTGTCTCTCATTCGTTGTCGAAGCAGCCAGGAGACCTGTTGTCAAGGGAATCTATTCTGGTAACGTTGCTAGATCCACGGTTTTAAGACACCCAAAACAACAAGAATTTCTTAAAGATGTTGGAAATCAAATTTGCATTGTCAAACTCCAGGGTACCGTTTTCTTTGGATCAATTGGAGGTGTCGAAAAGACTATCAGATTGAAATTCGAAGAGGAAAGTTTCAAAATGAACCCAATCAAATACTTGATCATCGACATGAAAGGCGTTAGTTCCATCGATTTCTCTGCAGCTGAAGGCTTCAGAAGAATTTTGAACTTGACCAACGAATTCAACACTCAGGTAATCATCTCATCTGTCTTTGAGGAAGATGACATTATCAAGGGCTTGAGAGACGCTGGTTTGTGGGATGGCAGAAGCGACGACAACAGCATCAAGCTCTTCAACACCTTGAATTATGCATTGGAGTGGTGTGAGAATTCATTCTTGAAGACCTACAAGTCCATCAAGAAGAAGCAAGGAAGGCTTAATGTTCCTTACGAAGGAACCATGTTGACTCGCCAAAGATCCATCACCCCTGGTGCTGAGGGCAGCAACAAGCAGTTGATGAGTCAGAATATGATTGTTGGAACCCCCCGTACCACCCACGTTTATCAAGCAGCAAAAAAGACCGTCCATGACGAGCAAACCTTACAAAACAAGTATTACACACTGAGTGATGATTCCTTCAAGAAGCAGCCATTGCCATTGATCATGATTACATTCCAGGGCTTATCTGATAAGGATGAAAAGTTCTGGTCTCAATTGACACCGTTTTTCATCAAGGAAAAGATCCCCTTGGGTTACGAATTTTACAACTCTGCCCGGGATTCTCCTAGTTTCTTTATTGTGGAATCGGGCTTGGTCCGTTCTGTGTTCAAGTTTGAAAGCGACAACCGGACTTTGCATTCGAGTATCTTGCCCATGACGGCATTCGGTGACATTTATGATACTAGCCCCAATTTCAGAGAAATGAACTATACCACGGTGAATGACTCGATTATCTGGAAATTGCCTCATGATAAGATCAACGAGTTGTTGAAGATTCCTAATGGAAACGTTATTTTGAGCGAATTGCTCAAGATTCAAACAAAGTTGGTAAGAGAGAGATTCGATACCTTAACCGCCAATTTGGTGATTGCCGGCTAGGCCAGACCAGAAGTGGCTCGTTTGCGTTTGAACTCCAGCAAATGCATTGAGTGGTGGTCGTACCCAGCCTGCCCCAAGGGCGACGGCTTCAATTCTTCAGAACTAATTATTTATAGATAAAATAACCTCATTCGTCCCGAAGTAGATCAGCTTTTGGCACCCATTCTCTGCTTACGTAATCGGCCGCTAGGCAATCAATCTCGCGGTGCGGCTGCTGCCCAACTTGCGTACTAGCGTGCATGAGAGCAACCACACCTCGGCTGCCCAAAACCGGTCTACGCCGGTCCAGCGTCCTAGAGGCCCCACATGGCTCTGGCCCAGAACAGCCTGTCCCACCGTCAATAACACGACCAATGGCCGGCCCCAAGAAAGCTTTCTTGGGGCATTGGCCCAACGCCGCCTCCACTTGCCGATCTTCACTCCGCACCGGAGATATCCACATCACGTGGGCGGCGCACCTTATATTGCCCCCTACTCACGAGTGACCTTAGCCATACCCATCCACCATGGTTTCTTTCAAGAAGTTAGCTGTTTTGGGGACAGCAACCACTTTCGCCCAAGGATTATCGTTCGTTCCTTCAATCAAACCAGTTTACGATGAAGTTGCCGCTGCTTTCGGCATCACCGAAGAGCTTGAACAGCCTGAAGTCATCAATGTCTTCCCGGGCCCCGACACCAAGCCAGTGCCGGGAGATTCACCCATTGTGCAATGTGATGCCTTGGAACCACAAATCTTGAGCTTGAAGAAGGTTGTGATCGACCCCAACCCTCCCAACCGTGGAGAAAACTTGACGTTTACCGCCGAAGGCTGGCTCAGTCAAGATGTGGCTGATGGTGCTTACGTCGAAGTGGACGTGAGATACGGTTTCATCAAGTTGATCCACCAGACCTTCGACTTGTGTGAAGAGATCACCAAGGTCAACTTGGAGTGCCCCATCAAGAAGGGCCTTCAAGTCATCACCAAGACTGTGGAGATTCCCCAGGAAGTCCCTCCAGGAAGATACACCATCAACGCCCGTGCATACACCGTTGACGACGAGTTCATCACCTGCTTGACCGCCACGGTGGACTTCCTTCCCCCAGGTGTCCATGGCTCCGAGGTCGAGGCCGCCGACGCCGTCCAGGCCTAACCCCTCTGTTAGCTCGTCTCCTAGAATGTACTAGACCCTTTGATCACGTGACGTATCACCTCCAGTATTTCGTAGCCGCGTCTAATCCTGGTAACAGTACCATGATTGAAGACTACTTCTCTGTGCAAATCTTCTTCATTATCCTAAGGGAGACCTTGGAGACCGCTATAATCATCTCGGTTCTCTTGTCCTTCATCAACCAACGTGAACACACTACCGTTTTATCTGGCCCCGAACATGCCTCCAAGTTTTACGAAGCCCAGCGCAAACTCAAGCTCCAAGTGTGGGTAGGAGCTATTCTTGGGCTCGTGGTGTGTTTTGTGATCGGGCTCATCTTCATCGCATGCTTCTACTTCATCGGTAAGGACTATTGGTCGTACACCGAAAGGTTGTGGGAAGGAGTCTTCTCGCTCGTCTCTAGCGCCATCATCACCGTGATGGGTGTGGGACTTCTCCGTATCAACAAGGTCATGAAAGTTAAGTGGTGGGCCAAGTTGGGCGATGCTTACCAAGACACTGACGAAGTTTCTAAGTGGACCCCTGAACTCGGTGGAGATGAAGACTCTCAACGTGAAAGTGTCGATAGTTCTCGTCCTTTAAACGGCAGCCCCAAGAAGTCTAAGGCGAAGTTTACCAAGCGCTACTTCTTGGCCATTTTGCCCCTTGTTACTACCTTGCGTGAAGGTTTGGAAGCTGTGGTGTTCATTGGCGGTATTGGAATGTCTCAGCCATTAACCGTGATCCCGCTCTCCATCCTCGGTGGATTATCAGTGGGTTCGATTATCGGGTACCTGCTTTATCGTGGAGGCAATAAGCTTTCCCTCCAGTACTTTTTGATCTTCCTGACCTGTTTTCTCTATATTGTCAGTGCGGGTCTTATGAGTAGAGGTGTTTGGTTCTTGGAGTTGGAAAGTTACGTCCGCGCATGTGGAGGATTGGACGTAGGTGAAACTGGAAGCGGACCAGGATCCTATGATATTGCCAAAAGTGTGTGGCATGTGAATTGCTGCAATGGATTGAAAGATGGATGGTGGATGGTGTTCAATGCCATTTTTGGCTGGACTAACTCAGCAACCTATGGTAGCGTCCTTTCTTATATGTTATATTGGTCCATGGTTGTTGCGTGGTTGGAGATCCGCTTGTTTGAAGAGAGAGAAGGATATTTACCTTTCATTCCGGTCAAGTGGCAATTGAAGAGAATTGCTAAGAAAGTGAAGTTGTACGAATCGAGACACAAGCAGCAGGCACAACCCTCTCAAGAGGGAACATCACAAGCTCGTGACTCCATGGATTTAACTGATAGAGAAGCTGAGGCACAGGTGCTCTTGTCTTTGTAAATTGTTGGTTTATCGTAAATCACACTCCATGATTCAAGTCATATCATTAATCAAAGAATTTTACATCAATTTCTTTGGTTATACAACCCATCATTCGAAATTTCATGTTTCGATTTTTATTTATTATCATAAAAATATCGAATTCTTGCATAGTAACCGATTTGAACCATCTTAAATATTTACTTGAATAAAATCTGCATAATTCTTTACTCGTTTATTACCTAAAAACTATTGAGCAAAATATCTTGGTTCATCAAACACATGATATCTGTGACCCCTAACTCCATCACCTCTAAATAATTGTGGCATTCTCAAATTTTCATCCATCTCCTCTTCTGAAACAAAGTGGTTTCCATATAAGAAGTCCAAATCGTTTTCTTCCTTTTGTTGATCTGTCAACAACTTAAATTTGGCGATCTGTAATTCGGTATCTGTGATAGTAGATCTGGAAATTCTTGCATAAGCAACCTTACGCAAATGCTTAAACAAAATGTACTCACACCATCTATCCCAGTCAGTGCTATCAATATCGTAAACACCCGACTCTTCACTGACATAAGTGTTATAGTTTCCTTCTAATGGTACGGTCACGAGATAACTCAACAAAATAGATGGTCTATTGGAGCTTCCTAAAATGTCTCTGATTGCCAAGCTTTGTAAACGTCTATCTTCAACATCCTCTTCTTGACCAGAGTGGAACACAACCACATCAACTAATTCTCCGTAGATGTCCAAAGTTGCATGGATTGCAGGGGCCAATTCACCCACAGGGGATGGTAAGAGATGGTGAGTGGAGTTGATAATAGGGAATTTGGATAACAAGGCCGATCCCCAGGTGTGCTTATTTGGTCCTGGACCGTAGTCCACGTACATTCCCAACTCTTCTGCGATGATTTGAGTGAAGTCACGATTACCACCAATCATTCTTTGAGTGTCGGATTCCAACAAACCGATAATATCGATTTGGGCCTCATGGATCAAATTCTTCATTCTGGTTTCAGAAGCCCACATATCGTTGTCTAAACCGAAGTGGACACACCAAATACCTGCTGTGAATGATTTGGATTCCTCATTGTAAGGACGGTAAGGTTCAGTTGGGTATCTCTTGACAAAAAGTGCGATGGAAAGAGCTAAAAAGGCAGTTAAAATCGTAAATGTTTGCTTGAACAACTTCTTTCCTTGACTGAGGGATACAATATGAGAGCTTTGAATTCTCCACTTGTAATTGAAAATACCAATGAGGATCAGGGCAAAGGAAATCATGATGATTAAATCCATTCTTTCTCTGAGAAGTGGCCCTCCTGGAACAAATGCATATGCCACAACCCAGATGCTTCCAAGAGACACGACGATATAGATCATGAATGCAATGAAGAAAACAATTCCCGGATTGAAGCCAACCACACCTTGGAAAATAATAGGAGTGATAGATACTAAATAAATCACATGGGTCATAGCACCTCCAAATCCATACCAGTCTTTGAGGTTGAAGAAAACGTAGACACTTCCTCCACCAATAACAACATTGTAGAAAATGGAAGATAAGACCTTGGAGTTAGCTTTCATCGCAAGGATTATACCAACTATAAAGGAAATGAAAAAAAGGATACCACCTGTAATTGGAGTGGCACCTCTGATAGGATATCCTTCGAAAATCCAGGTAGCTAATGTTCCTGAATCACACAAGTAGGCTTGAACGGAATAGAAGTAACCCGAAAAACCAATACTTGCTAATAACAAAGAGCCTCCAGTTCTTTGAACGGGCTTTGTTGAGCTTGGAGAAATAACCTTAGGAGTGAAGAATGCACCTAACAATCCGAAGAATATACCAGTGGCGTTGTAGCCACCATTCGCAGCATGCATAGTTGGCCAAATAGGATTATTGGAATAAAACATGAATTTCAAGATGGTAGTGGCCAACAATCCAAGAAGGAATGTAACGGTGAAAGAATTGAACTTCTTTGGCTGAGAAGATAATGCCCAAAATTCGGTAGAAAATGCTAAAATGGAAAAGAAGCAGCCACCTGTCACGGCCATAAGTTTAGATTCTGGATCTTCAAACTTGTAAGAGCCAATACCAAATACAACAGCAAAAGTACGACTGAAAGCTGGGAACTTTGCAAGAAGATTTCTAATTGGAGGAATAATCAAGAGCAAGTTAGGAACGAAAATGGCGATGATGACAATTTCGTATCCGGAGAGACCCATGTACCACAAAGGAAAGTACCAAACACACATCAACAATGCTGAAATAACAGACCAAAAGATGACGGAGTTCAATAAGTTCATGATAAAGGCGAAGAAGCAAAATTCGTCGCTCACTTCAACATTGGTGACGGGTTTCTCCGATTTTTCAGACTTTTTATTGATTGCTTTGGTCTTCTTCAATGCAATGCCTGCACCGGAAACGGAAATTTGGATGTCGGAGAAATCGATGATGGACCAAGCATCAAATGCCACGTCGAAAAGAACCAAGGACCATTCGAAGTAGGCATAGATCGAGTATGCACCGGGTCTAACGTGCACCTTGTGTTGGATGAACCAGTAAATCAAAGGCACCAAGGTGGAGAAAAAGGTCACGGAGGTATAGAAACGGCCGCTTCTCACTCCGGATCCCTTTGGCGAGGTGATGGTAACAAACACATGCCATGGGATGGTCAAAAGCAAGTAGCCGATCATGAAGATGTCGTGCCAGTCGTGGTCATCTGTGGAGGTGATGTAGACCCAGCCACCACAGGTGAAAGTTCTGAGCACACCGGCCACCAATGCAAACCATGGCTTGATGGAGTTTGCCTTGTACATTTTGAGGAAGTTGAATGCCAAAAGAGCGAAACGGGGGCCCGAAGTTACCGCTATGACCACCTGAAAAACAGATCTTTCAGGATATCTATCACCGATGGTGGCAGATACGGAAGGGAACCACTCATCAGGGTATCCAAAGGACGAATTTTCAACGATCTTGTGATAGTGGAGAAAACACCCCACCACTAAGGCAGCCAAGAAGGCAGCATAGGCACACGCTGTGTGGGCGATGGCGACATATTTGGCATTGAAAGAAAATACCTCCGAGTCCAAACCATCCAGGGACACAGGGCCAGCAGAATTGGCCTTGCTATCGGCCAGATTCTTCTCTTTAGTCATGGTTTTGCTGTCAAAAGGGTTCACGCTTGAGTTTATAGACCGAGGGAGCCCGTGATCTCACACGTGACTATTATGCACGTGATAAAAATAGAATGGGTCGTGCGCCTGCGCCAACAAAACATCCAGTTAAAATTCTTCTTTTACAACGCACTCTATCAAGGCAACCGCTACAGAATGGGTACGTGAAGTGGATCCAGTGGGCCATGACCGCATTACTAACCAACAGGATTGGATAATTACGAGAACCATAAAAGGCCCGAGTTGGTCTCCTTCGATGACATTGACTATGAACAGTTCCCAGAGGTTCAGAACGCCAGAAACTCCATGTTGAGAGAACAGTGGATAAGAACTTACGCCTTGAGAGTCACTCACGATGCATTGAGAAAGTGTAAGCAATACCACAAGGTGGACGCCCAGAAGAACTGCAGACCATTGATATTGAAGTACATGAAGATGCTCGAATCATACCCATTAGAAGGATACTTGGGCTACCAAAAGAACGATCCCTCCAAGTGAGGAGAGGGCAACGGGGGCGGCCAGGCGGAGCCTGGTGTGCCCGAGAGCTGCTGTGCCGTGGCAGCGACTCGCTAGTCGTCAGACTATATGCATATTAACTCAAGCTGCCAGACCATAGACTGGCATGTCATAATACACGACCACATTTGATGCAAGTAGCATTTCCTCTCGCATAGCTGTCTCGTCCAGCCATGCACTTCGTAGCAGTACCATCGACTTCAGCACACAGCAAAAGCCAGATACTGTTGATGCTAGGGACATAACCCACTTACTACACCCATAACATTATACCCGGTCACGTGACCCGCGGCACGCGTTTGGGCGACGTGTGCCCACCGTTCCTTCATCCAATCATAGCGCCCTCTTCATTCCCGAGTTCTCAATGAAAAAGTTTGATCAGCCAGTTCGTTAATTACACCTTCGTCTTATCGAATTGAGTATCATACTGCCATGTTTCGTTTAGGTGCCGCCCAAGTCGCCCGTTCGGGTGTGAGGTATGTTTTGACCCTATAGGCCACCGGATTCTCCGATCCGTTGGGGGCCAATTGGACGTCTGGTGTGGACTAGTCGCAACTAAGTAACCAATACCTCCAGCAGCCAGTGGAATACATTCAAAGAAAGAACTGGATTCATTAAGGTGGACAGGACCGATTACCTTTTCAACAAGTCCCCAATTGATATCACCGGAACCGAAAATAGGGAAAGTGAACAGCAAATTCCAACCCCCATGAAAAAGTACCTTGCTGGCGAAACAAGTCCCTGAATGATTGAACGTTGATTGAACGTTGATTGAATATTGATTGCCTGTGCAGCTAGCTTCATACACCCAGATATCCGTCACTTCCCACTTTACGTCGTACTAACTTCTAGAAACTATGCCACTTTACGTGAAATCGAAATGCGTCTTAAGTCTATCAAGAACATTGAAAAGATCACCAAAACCATGAAGATTGTCGCCTCTACTCGTTTGAACAAGGCCCAAAGAGCCATGGAAGCATCCAGAATCTTCAACAAGTCTGATTCTGAATTCTACGCCAACGCTGAACCAGAAAAGGCCGACCCAGAAAAGACCTTGTTGATCGTCGTCTCTTCCGACAAGGGATTGTGTGGTTCCATCCACTCCCAAATCTCCAAGGCTGCCAGAAAGAGAGTCAGTGAGTTGGAAGGTAACGCCGACATCGTCACTGTCGGTGAAAAGGTCAAGTCCCAATTGTTGAGAACTCATGCCGAAAAGATGAAGTTGTCCTTCGCTAACGTTGGTAAGGAAGCTCCATCTTTCAACGAAGTTGCTTTGATTGCCGACGAAATCCAAAAGTTGGGTAAGTACGACGATGTCGAAATCTTGTACAACAAGTTCGTCTCTGGTGTCTCTTTCGAGCCATCTAACTTCTCCGTCTTCGCTGCCGATGCCATCGAGAAGGCCCCAGGTTTGTCCAAGTACGAATTGGAATCCGAGGACTTGTCCGAGACCTTGTCTGAGTTCTCCTTGGCCAACTCTCTTTTGACTGCCATGGCTGAAGGTTACGCTTCTGAAATTTCTGCTAGAAGAAACGCTATGGATAACGCTTCCAAGAACGCTGGTGACATGATTAACTCTTACTCTATCTTGTACAACAGAACCAGACAAGCCGTTATTACCAACGAATTGGTCGATATCATTACTGGTGCTTCCTCTTTGGATTAAGCTGGTGGTTGACTCAAAAGCATCCATGGAGTCATAGACAAAATACACGTATCATGAAATAAATCATCTTATCTTGTAGTAAGTAGTTTTATGATCAACTTCGGGTGAACTAGGTATTTGCCCTAGCTTGGTATGTATATAATAATACAATATCTATATATGTAAGACTATTCCCAATGTATTAATTTTGTTCGATTAATGGCACTCCTAGCCCTGCTGATCGTAGTATTTAATCGACTTTGACAACTCCGTAGATTTTCTTAACAAACAACATTCCCGTTAAGAATCCCACTGCTCCACCAGTAAAACCGACCAACACACTGGTCAATCCCATATAAGCAAAATAGAACAACAGACTTACAAAGTCTTTGACATTCAAGTACAACATGAAGTAATAAGTTGAGTATGCTAAAACGAACCATCCAATGGAAAATCCTGTTCTGAAACTCAACCATTGCCAATTTGGATTCTTGTAAAATACCAATGAAGTATAAACAGCCACGATTGTCGACTCTGCGATAATAACTATCAACATAATGGCATTGATGAATAAGAAACCATACAAATAGTAGAATGTGGTCTTCTCTAACCACACAGAATTGAAAATGAATACCAATTCGACGTATACCACACCAAACGGTATCAATCCAAATACTAAAGTACTGATCAATGGGTTTAATAACCATGATCTTGGATATTTTCTTGGTTTGAGTGATTTTGGTTCACCTGCTGTCTCTGATTTGGGAGAAGAGGTATTAAAAATTGACCTGGTATCAAACTTCTTTCTGTTACCAAAGTATCCACCAATGATTCCCAATGGTAATTCGATAGCAAATAATAAACTCAAAAGAACGAGAATAGTTCCGAAGGGTAATGCATTCGACGAGTGTTTAGCCCAAACGAAGAAATTCAAGAACAACATGACTGATAAAACCAAGCTTGGCAAAAATCCACTGAATGCAATGGATAAGAAAAATGCCTTTTTGAAGGAATACTCGTGGTTCAAATAGTGATTGTTCAAAATTTTGTGGATGATAATACCTCCATAAGCGGAGGCAGCACCTGAAAGACATAATGTTGCCATTGAGAATGAATAGAACGCACCTTGATGATTATTGAAAAACGTACTGGATGACTTTGCTCCCTGTAAATTGAAGCGAGTGTTGATGACAAATATCATGATTACTCCGAAGGTAGAGAGAAACATTTGGATACCACATGAAACAAGAACAGATAACGGCAAAGCCATCACAGGCGCTTTGTTCACTTCATCCATGAGATTTTTCAAGATTCCACCATCATGGGGGCCATCAAAGTCTTGAGTTGTAGGTAATGTTGGGCCGGTATTTTGCATGTCTTTCTTTAAAACACGGACCAACACTGCAGCCACGATCAAAGACAAGAAAAATGCCAACACAAGCGAATTGATGAAAGAAACCCAATGGATACTGTGATTCTTTGTATTGGAGTCGTTCTCGTAGTATAAGTCCCATCGAGAATCGTAATCGATGGAGTTGTCTTCTCTCCAGTATACCGAGTAGGTATAAGGGATGATTGTCTTGGCAGGAGGGTCGTCCTTGGACTTCTTTTTGGTATCATACGTCAAGGCAAAGTTTTTGTAATTTTTGGAAGAGCCAGGGCATTGCTCATTGCTGACACTTTTGGGGTAGACCTCGAACCCCACAATGTTGGAGAGCTTGGTCTTACGGTTCTGGTGGTAACGTATCACAAGCATGAAATGGTTGTAGATGTAGCTGACGTCCTCTTTGACGAAGCCCAACGGAAAGCCTGCAGCGTAATACTTGTTGCTTCCGTGGGGCGATACGAAGGTGGTGGCTCCAGGAAGGCCATCCACGGTCCAGTGGGCCACATATCCTTCTTTGATGAGCTTTTCGGCCTTCTTGAGGCCATCGTCCTTGGTGATGAGATCACAGAGCCGTTTACATGGCATATCCACGTTGAACTTGAGGTCGTAGTTGCTTTCCCATATACGGTCACCCCTGAGGATCTCTCCTAGCGTCAATGGAATGGGTCTGTTATCTTCTGCTGGAGGACATACAAACGGCAAATTGTAGTAGCCGAATGGGAGCTGGGTGGAGTCTGACTCCACCTTGTTCACCAAGAGGTCCACCTTGTCCCCCATCTTGTAGTAGTTTGCGGTGGAGGGCTGGGCCGCATGGCCCCAGGCAACGAGGCACGACACTAGGAACACGAACTTCATGGATGCTGTGGGTGACACTGCTGGAAGCAGAAGGTAGTGGTGAAATAAAAATCCTTGATCTGGTGAATTTGACACCGCGCGAGGCCAGTGGTGACAATTAGTGAACTACTGAGCTGTGAAACGATACGAGCTGGAATCGCTGGAAGCGAGCTTACGATGAGGTTGGGGATGTTGCTGGTGGTGGGAGGGAGAATGAGATGGGAACGTCCACCAGCCTATGGCGGTCTGTTCTGTAGTGGTGGTTGTGAGCGATTCCTTTCCCGAAGTGGAACGGTAAATGTCAACAGTGGGACGCAGTGGTGGCAGAGTCCCACATGCGCAAGGACAGAGGGAAGAAGGAAAGGTAGGCGAAAAAGGGACAAGAGTTGCGATAAGAGAGCGATTACTCGAGGGAAAGCAGTTAGAGTGGAGAGTTCTGATGGGCAGTCTTGCTGTCGCCGATGGAAAGTGCTTGTTGGGAATGGGGGGTGATGTAGTCTGTCACTGGGATGGCCCTGGAAACATTGGCGAGCGCAGAAATAGCAACGATGGGAAAGCGAGAGCATAACAGAGAACAATAGGAATCCCAGCATGAGAGACGCGAGAGAACATGGAATGGAATGCTATAATTGGTTTAGGAGCGAGTGGCAGAAGCAGCCCAGAAGCACCGGGGTCATGGGCTAGTTACATCAAGTAGGATGGAGGTATGTCTTGCAGCAGCACTTCGGGCACACCTAGGGACCGGTGGTGGTAGCCGTGCGCACCCTCCCCCATGTGAAGATCTCGCTACCCTTTACTTTCTTGGTAGTGCACTAGAAGTAGAGAAGAGCAGGAAAGTTGAGCAGCTACGCAGCTCAATAACCGTTCGGCTGTTTCTGGAGCACTTGGGGTGGTTTGAAGCTGCTTGGGACTCATACCCCAGGACTCGAGGCCTGGCGTGGTATTTTCGAGGCACTTGGTCGCATGCATGATGGGCCGTTGGTTGGAAACTGCGACACCATGCAATGTAATTGAACAACAAGTAATTACAGAATAACCACCTGGTGCATAGACTGGTTGCTGTGACGGCCCATGGCCCGTACACCTTGGCAAGCTGAGGATAAAGAAGGCAAGAATGTAGAGAGGTCTGACGGGCCACTTCCGGTGGCCGTTGGTAACATACTAATTTTTGACAGAACTAGCGATTTCTTGTGTTTTTCGTAAATTTCAGACAAGAACTTATTTTCAAGTACGGGACCAATTGTCCAGTCCAATTGTGGTAATGTAATTGGGACTAGAACAATCGAAATATCAGGCAATCGGGTTCGATGCACATGGAGGTATTACCATGGCAAATTGTTCTACTTTAACACCTTCTACATTCCATGCCTCGTACGTACGGTGGGTTTACGTGGCAAGTTTCACCACCACCACCAGTTGCATCAAGCCCGATCTACCAGCATACTGGTGTCAGATTCTACGTCAAGTAACCGAATGACCAAATATCCGTAATATTATTACATCTTCATATGTCCAGTGCTTAAACACCCTCATTTTTCCTTGAGAGATTCCATGGCCTCGCGAATCAAGTAGTTTCCCTTGGGGTCCAAATTCATGGCGATGGTGAACTCTTTGATGGCCTGGAATTTGTCATTTTGAATATTGTACAATTGTCCAAGCAAAAAGTGGACCGACGCCTCATCTGGTGCAAGATCCTTAAGGATCTCGAATTGTTTCAACGCCTGTGGATACTGTTGCATCGAGAAGAGCGATTGTGCCTTTTTAAATATGGGTAAGGGGTTCAATGGCTGGAGCTTACTGGCCAACTCATACTGGCGCAACGCCAAATTCTTTTTGCCCAATTTCTCAAGCACCATTCCCACACAGCAGATTAAAATGATGTTGATTGGATTGATGGAGACCGCCTTTCTGAAATGATAATCGGCCTTCTGGTAATCTCCAAGATTGATGTAAACCATCCCTATACCATAGAGGGCATTATAATGGCGAGGGTCTATCAACAAACTAACACGGAAGTTCTCGAGTGCCATCTCGTAGTTATCGTTACCAAAATATTCGTGTCCTTTCAATGTATAGGCGTAGGTGAATCCTTCATCCAATTTAGTTGCTTTGTTGAAACATTTAATCGCCTCATCCGGCTCTCTGGTCAACGAAAACAAGTTTCCGATGGCACACCAAGTGATAGCAGATTGTGGATCAAGATCATGTAGTTCATTGGCAAGGTATGTTAATTCTACCTTACGATGCAAATGCCACAACAAAGTCGAATAATACTCCATGTCTTCCATCCGAGTACGATCCAACTTACGGAGACGAACAAAGAAATACTCCGATTGCTTGTAATTGACAATCTCATAATGTAATCTTCCCAATTTGCTTAGAACCCATGGAGTGTCCTTCTCCTTCTCAGAAAGTGATTCAAGGATACGAATCGCCTTATAACAATCGTATTTGCACATGCATTTAAAGCTTTTTGCGAAGGTGACATAGAGTGACAATATGTACTTTTCACTCCTTTCAATTTCTTTGAGTGCAATCATGGACATGTTTTGATGAGAATCTTGATCATTGGTGGTAGGTATGATACCACTTGAGCTGTTACGCTTGAGACTAGTTCGTATTCCCATCTTCTTTGATGCTGGGGTGTCAAGAGGTTTATTGGATGAGGTATTATTTGCGCTTGCACCCGATGTGGTAGGCTGGGATATGAGTCTTGAAGTGATTTTGGAATATGTAGTTTCTTTTTTCTTTTTATCACCAGCAGTATGATCGATTGGAAAGCTGGGCTTAGTGAATTCGAAGTGGTTGGTATTACTTGCATTAGGGTTTGTCTTTCGCAACGGAGCATCCGGAATTGTAGTAGCTTTGACTCTAGGAGTTGATATCGAGTGATTGAAGCTATCATCAGGATGTATCAAGGGGGTTTCGGAGCCGTTGGGCGCAGTATTGGAGAATGGGTTGGAAATGTTGTCGTTGAAATCATTATGATTTAAAAAGCTGTTGCTGGAATTTGGTAGTATGTCATCTGCATTTCCCACTGAACGGGGAAGAATAGAGCCACGTATGTTGTTTGATTTGTAGATCGATTTTACCTTTACATTTACACCCAATTTGCAAAGTTCCTGGAATGCTTCGAAGTCATATTGGTTATATCTCAATGCCTGGACATAATTGAGTGCACTGTTCTTGGTATCGTTCATTCCACGGTACAAATCCGCCAACAAGTGGTAGATGCTGGAGGTATCGGGATAGATCGAGCGCAGGTGCTCGTACTGGTACTTTTGCTGGCTAGATGTGAAGTAGAAAGGAGACGACACGCCGGTGGTGTGGTCGATGGTTGCTTCGTTGTACAAGTAGTTCAAGCGGAAGAGCTGGTAAACACCCTCCTTATACTTCTTCAAGATCATGCAGCACTTGGCGAAGAGGTAGGCAAACCCGAGGTGGCTGGTCGATAGCATGTCCACCAAACGACTGTAGCATGACTTGTACTTGCCCTGGCGGAAGAGTGTGAGGCAGTAGAGGT
Organism: Suhomyces yuchorum; assembly: GCA_030571845.1. Lineage (NCBI taxonomy): Eukaryota > Fungi > Ascomycota > Pichiomycetes > Serinales > Debaryomycetaceae > Suhomyces > Suhomyces yuchorum. The sequence goes on from JAJLYW010000031.1 coordinate 124,180, forward strand.
AGATAGACTCCAAGTTATCACCATCCAACGCCAAGAGCCGCTCGCTGGCGAACTCTGCGTTGTTGTAGTTGAAGGTGTCCAACGAGTGGATGATGATCGACCGGAGATGTTGGGTCACATAGGTATCTGTATCAGACTGCATTCTGGGGCAAGGCTTTGGTAGTTGATAGTTGGCTGGCCCAGGGGTTACAGCTAGGGGGCTAGATGTGCTTGAACGGCTGCGTTGGAGCTATAGAGCGTGCCGGCCTAATCTTTGTAGCAGAGCTAGTGTTGGTGGAGGTGGCCGGGGAGGTGGTAGAAGTGACACTTAGTTGATGGAGGATGAATTGTTTGTGGTACTGATTTGTAAACAATATCGCACTGGAACGCGGCCTGTGGAGATATGAGAGAGGCTCACGAACAGGAAAAGGCTACAGGCCTGGGCCAATGAGTGTTCTCTATGGGTATATTATTGGTCTGCAATGGGGTTCCTACATAGTGGGTTACCTAGGGACGAATGCCAACGTGAGGCTCATGGGGTGTAGAAGTGTAGGGGGTCAGGATTGGGGTGGTTTCTTTATCTCTTTTGGGATAATATAGTGAGGGTCCGAGAAGCAAATTATTATCATAGAGGAGAGTAATGTGCATTTGGATGAGAGTTTGTAAGAGATTGTCAAAGAGAATTCAAAGATTCAGCAAAGATGAAATTTGCGGGCTAGCTAGTTTAGTAAGGGCTTGTGGGCTGATGGTGGGACGTCGGTAGTGGTATCACGTCCCAGGCGTTTTTGAGTATTTTCTCTCACTCCAGATCGTCTTCCCAAAGCAGTTATATTGATGAGATGAGGGAACAGTGGAAAATATTCACGGAGTTGTTAGGGAGTTGTTTAGGAGTAGACAACTGGTTCAATCCGATAGCTACGTTCTTAGGGCGTGAAATTTGACGATAGATACATAGATACCTTGAGTGAAGGTTCCGTGCTATGGTACCATCTGGAACAGAAAAAGCCACTGGATAGTCGACAGGATCTCTGCTAATCTTTCTTTCCTCATCTTTCTGTACAACCATGGAAACTACATCAATCTAACACTTTGAATTGCTCAAATTGCACTATATTACACTAAAAGAAACCGGGTATCTCGTTACTTCTTCTTGATCACAAAGGAATGGTTACCCGAACCATCACTGGTATATGCCAACATCTTCTCCGACATTGACTTCTTTCTTGTGGTGGGTTTGCCACCCGACATCACAGATTTCGGCGTTGTTTCTGTATTGTTTGTGTTGACGGTGGTGGCCGAGGTGGTGGTGGTGTTGGCGATCTGGCTATCGGGGAAATAGTCATTGTTTCTCAGACTGGAGTTAGGTGTACCGGAAGGTGACGAAGTGTTGCCACTGTGTCCCAGCCTTGGAGACAAGAGACCGGAAGCTAATAAATATGGAGAAGCAAAACCTCCTTGCGAGGAGGAAAGTTGGGGCGTAGTGGGACCTTTGGGTGTTTTGGAAAACGAAGCACTGGTATCAATTGAAAGTTTGGGATGTCCATTGGAATTCTGTGCTAACGAAGATACGGTGGTCTCATCAACAGAATCCAAGTTTGGAGACTGATTTGAGTCCAAGGAGGTTTGGTTGTCGATGGTGATCTCGTGGAGATACAGTCCGTAGTCATCCACACCGTCACGGATGAAACCCTTAGCTCTCAAATCTTCATCTTTCAAACGTGTTTCTTCTCTAGCCTTGGCTAACAATTCTTGTGCTTTTGCCAAACTCACAGTAGGCGTGGAACAACTACTGACCACTGGAACTGTGTCATCAATATCGATCGTAGCAGTCATCAAAGCTTTTAACCATCCTCTCATTTCTTCGTGGGTTTCAACAGCAAAGTAATGTGTTTTTGGCTGAGTAAAGGTCAAACCTTTCTTGAAACCTGGAGCTGGTGGTACGATCTTAAAACAATAACTTCCAAAACCTGTGGAGGATGCATACAAAGCGATGTACTTGTCATTATTTCCAGAATTGTTCTCTGATTCAGCATGGACAGGAACAACCTTATGGGCCGTAATATCAATCAATCCCTTCTCTTTTTTATCTTTCAACGAAGTGAAATATGATAAACGAGTTCCATGTAAAGTGAAGTATCTCGAACGCCAGCTCAAAGTGTTTCCTGATCTCTTCGACATCCATCCACTATAATTGGCAGTCTTAATTGCTTCATCTGGAGTAACCTCCCTAATACCTTCTTGGAACGCAGAAGTCTTCAGCTTCTTTGAAGAAGTTAAATTCTTGAAATTTTGGGTGGAAGTCGTCCTTAAATTCTTCAACCTGGAAACTGGTTTGGCATTTTGTAATCCGCTAGCAGAATCTGAGGTAGATCTCTTTTCATCGACTTCGAACTTTTTCAGATCATCAACCTTGTAGGAAATCGATTTCAGTTTCTTTGGAGAGAATGAAGCATTGTCAATATCAATAGAGTCTTCGACATCTGCTCCTTTCCTTTGTTTTGGAGTGTACAAGTGTTCTTCTCTCTTAAGCTTTGCTGGGGAGATTAATTTTGGAATTCCAGAAACATCATCATCAGTTTCATTTGCATCCAGATCAAGAGGTCCACTCTTTGCTTTAACTTTATTTCCTGACTTATCTTCGTTGGCGGATAAAAACAGGAACAACGACGAGTGTCTTCTATGACCTGTTATCACAGAAGAGTTTCTGCGATGGTGGTGTAGTTGAGAATTTTGAGAGGTGTTTCTGTTGTGGCTTATCATAGAAGATTCATACACCGAGGATGCCGGTCTACTTCCATTTACCAAACCCAAACCCGTAGCATTAGTTCTTGTGACGTAAAGGTTGTTAGAAGGTTCAACAGAACTTCCGTTTCCAAATTTGTAGCTTCTATCCACAGGACTAGGTTCATTAGGTGGTCTTGGTGCTCTTCTGGGTGAAACAAAGGAATCAGGATTCCCTATTACACTTGCTCGTTTATCAATATTATCCAAAGATTGGGATCTCTTACGTCTATGACCCTGGAATGAATTTCTTCTTAAGTTTGCTGAGGGCATTAATTGACTTTGGAAACCTCCATTAATATCATCATCGTTAATTTGCTCATCCAAATTGTTTTGATATGGTAGACCTTTTTGTGGAGAAGCATTTTCGGAGCCTGGGGGACTCACAAAAACGTCGTCAGTGGATTCAGGAATAGAATCTTTAAGTGTGTTATCTGATCCATTAATGATTGATGTGATATTATTTTTACTAGTGGAACGACTGATTGATTTATGTTTTGCACTTCTGGAAGCCATTTGTTTCAATTTATCGATTTCTTTATGAATCTCGAATCTAGTACCGAAAGAGTCAATTTCGAGTTCTTTCAAGTGTGCTAAATCCAACTGAAAAAGAATTTCACCCGTTATCTTATGTCTTGCAAACTTTCCGGCAATGTCCAAGTCAAAACCAAGGACAAGAGCAAAGTAGGACGAAACTTGTTGAGGACTCCACTCGAACGCCTTGAGAGGATTCAAATCTTCTGTCAAAGATTGGACCGAAGATGTTCTTTTGTGAGAATTATCCTTTGACGAGTTGACTGCACTGACAGAAGAGTCTAGTGATTGGTCATGCTCATTAACATTACTATCTTCTTCGCCTGTGCCGTTGAGTTTGGTGGAGGTTGATGTATTGCCGATAAAATTCTCTGTCTGGAGTTCCTGGAGAGCCTTGTCTATATCCTTTAATGTTTTGCTCGTCTTTGTTGATGGAGAATCTTCCTCAGTACTCAACTTGGAGAATTTATCTGTAAGCTTTGACACTGTGTTGGGGGTTCCAATAACGGGAGAGTTGCTAGAGGAGCTGTTATTACTGAGAAGTCGTCTGGAACGTGAGCGTAGCAAAGATGGTTCCTTGCTCTGCAGCTGCTGAAATATTTGGGTGAAGGACTTGGGGTACAAACCCACCTCTTCGGTCAAGAGGTTCTTACCCATGTACCAGCCGTCGTTGTATTCGCTGTCGTCGGCGAGCACTTCGACCTTGTCGCCTATTTTCAAGCTGAGTTCATCACCCAACCTGGCGTTGAACTGTTTGATACAAATGTACACTGTTCCAGAAGAGGAGGACATGATGGGAGTGTGGAGGTGACGGGTATCGGGGACAGGTACTGAAGCAAATGGAAGGAAGGCAGTATATACGCCGGGGGTTTTCAGGAAATCGAAGATAGGGTGGCCTCTTCTTAGCTGACGTTGTTGAAAGGAGTGGAGAAGGAAACAGGACGTGGAGGTTCAGACGGGACGCAAAAAGCGGGAAAAGATCTGAACAGTAGGGTGTGTAGAGTGACACAACTTTGGAGGCGTGCTAGCAACACCGAAGGATATATCGAGAGGGTGGAAACGGTGGAGATAGTGTGGGATGGAGGAGATATTTACTTTTTAACTAGCGCTGTACATATGTCACGTGTATGGCGGTGAGTAGTGACGGTGCGACGGGGAGAATCGCCCTCGCGGTGGTACGATCGTGGTACCGCGACCGCGGGGCCGTTCGCGCCATCGCCTTGGCTACGGTGTCAGCTGTCACTCGTGTGGAAGAGAATAGTGCCGACGTGGCGAGCACGACTTAGCGGCACGCGAGGATTATTGTGCTTGGGCTGTTGGGTTGGGCCGGCGAGGCCCACGGCATCGCCAGACCACCATACCACCAGACCACCACATCACCTCCGACACTCCGAAGAACTCCGTGGTGCCACTCTCCAGAGCTCATGGTCATTCCACCGCAAGCCAGCAGGTCTGCGACGGGTGTTTCGCCCGGTAGCGAGATGTGACAGGATGTGGACAACCTGTGACATTACAAATCGTGGAGGGAATGTGGATTCCGTGATGATACACTGCGGTGCGAGCGAGTGAGTGAGCCCTGGGGAAGATCGGTACGGCGGGATTCGAATCGTGGACTTAGTCCGAGGGCGATTGGGGGTCTTCCCGGTGGGGGACGTGGGCTGGGCAGGGGATAGGCAGATGGGGGTGGGGGCTGAAGCGGCGTCTGGGGATGGTGTTTCCGATGGGGCTGCGGAGATGTTTGGGCCTGATTATCCATGAAACCATTCCAGCAGCAGGGTTCAGGAGGTGGGAGTCGGAGCAGTTGGGCACTGGAGTTGGGCACTGGAGTTGGGCACTGGAGTTGGGCATAGGCACGAGTAGAACTGTAGGCAGAACTTTGGTGCTGTAGGCTGCGATGGCACTGCATTGGGATGCAGCTCGCGCGGTAGCGAGCGCTCCCACATTGCCGACACCACCAGGCCAGCTCATCGCCAGCACTGGACCCGAAACTAGTCGCGTTGGACCGCCTCCCTATCGGTCGGTGGCCCAGTGCACTCCCGTGGATGCATACGTGGCTAGACGAGGCATCACCAGGAACAAAAGTGTCTAGAATTGTCCGTATGCGGTAGAGGTGAAATCTCCAGGCCACATTGTTACCACATCCTACTGGCTCCGATGAAACGCCACGGCACTCGGCTTCTAGCCTTATTGTTGGCACCTAGCTACCGCTGGCTGCCTACCACCGGCTGCCGCTAGCAACCATTAGCAGGCCACCTCCGCCAGCAACTTCGATGGAGGCTCTAGCGGGTGGTGGGCTGAGGGTGATGAGATCTAATGAAGCGTTGGTCAGTGGAAGCTGATGAGCTTTGTCGCCGTAGACCGCATGCCGCTGGCTACTACCTAGTCCTGGCCCAATTGGGGAGAACACCGAGGCTGCACTGCGGAAGCTGCCGATACATGCATGGTTGGCTATAGCCTTCAAGAGGAGCCATTATCCACCAATAGGTTTTACGAGAGCCCTAATCTGAGTTAATACACTTTCTAAGAACCGTATGGGTACAGTAGTAGACTCCACTTCACCTGGAATACTCTTTCCTGAAATTTTCCTGGATGTGAAGGGCCTGGACGGATCCAGATGGTGCTAAATGGCCCTCGCATTCCCTGGTCTCCCCTACTTACTAGACTTGTTATTAGAAACCTTATTATCGCGAAAAGTGCAACTGTAAATGTCCTAACGCAAATTCCATCCGTCCCTGGAATTCCCATTTCGATCCACCACATCCCATTTGTTATTTGTTGTGGCACTTGTTCTAAACAGTCCAAATCTGGCGAGCATTCACTCCACTGTTTCTACAGCATTGCACAAGCGTCTCTCCCCATTCTTTGAACTCACTGCCATCCCATACAGCTCAGTAGTTATGTATAGATCTGTCATATATAGCATTTATTGTACACTATTGGGGGTTCCTTGTTTCTCGGTTTATCTACCCCGGTACCTTAATGTCGCGCATCCGTGTCGCGACAGGTTGCAATGTCGCAATTATGCTAAATAACCACTAGTCATACTACATAGCTACTTCGATAAATCCCACTTTTTGTTGCAGATCCAACTCCAATCCTACTCTGCACCCTGAAAGTGCCATGTCGCCACCTTCAACTCCGTTGGGTACAGCTCCGAATCACTTGCGGGCAGGTCCCGTGGCTGATCCGCCAGCGTCGGCAAATACAGACCCCCTTGGCGATAATTCACCAGATAACTTGGCTAGTACTTCCAGCGATTCGGTTGAAATTCCTCCAGCAGATGACACGAATTCCGTGCTTCCTCCCATCAGACCTTTGCGGTATTTTGAACTGACTCCCGATACGTGGGGCCTTGGTTCCCTGCTCAACTCCTTAAACATAATATCCGATTATTACTTCAGACATAGATCCCACCTGAGACCAGGGCTGACCTTTCGCCTCAGACGTATTCTACCACCCCCAGAAACAGATCTTTCTGTCAACATCCTTCCCTCATCATTACGGAACGTCCTGCAAGGTCAAAGTATCTCGTCCGCAGATGACACCAACATGTCAGATGATTCCGACCTCCGGTACTCAGATTCAGAAATGAATCCCCAAGGAGAAGACCTCGACATAAATTATACCGAGCTGGAGGCTCAAAGGGCCATACAATTCATTGACTCCATTGATGTGGCTGGAGATTCTAGTGAAAGCGATTCGGAAACAAGACCCTTATTGGGCACAAATATCAATTCTACCGAGCGGTTATTGCTCTCTTCAGCACGGCAAAATACTTCAGGATCAAACAGGTTGATCACCCGTCCCATCTCGTTTAATGAGCTTGATGGTCTGTCGAGCAGTTCTGCAATTCCGTTGCAACGTCAGAACGCCATTCGCAATCGTAGCAGAAGCTCGAATAAAGCTGTTTTCTATAAACAAGGATCAGAATCACAAAGCGAAGAATCGAAGAAAGAACACGAATCAACTTTAAAACGAATTCAAAATGATTCCGTTGAATTATTGAAGGACATTGAACAATTCCTTCACAGAATCCAATCACAAAGATCATATCATGAACTATTTGAAATAGGTTCTGAAAAGTTGGACTTAAGATATTGCTTCAAGATGACTGGCTTGGAACACAGTTTCCATTTGGAAAGCAAGATGGATGCACTTCTCAAATTAAGACAAAGCCGAGCAATATGGTCTCACAAATTACAGAACGGATCCAAATCGAGGAATTCGAAGAGACCTTTTGATGGCAAGGATTCGATAGAGCCAAACAAGAGAAGGCGGACCTCACTTGTAAATAAATCCAAGCTTCACACACCAAGGAAAACGAACGAACCTCTTGATCATACAGCAAATTTGACTCCCGACGAAAAATTCAACGTGATAAGCATTCAATTCTCTTCCTTATTAACTTCTGGATCCTGTTTTGAAATGAAGATTTTAGAGGAACCAAGCTCTAATATTGATTTGATCTTCACAAACATTAACTATGATACAACTGAAATGAATGGAATTTTTAGAATTAAGGATGAAGATGCAAGTAATCCCTTACATTATTGGAGAAATATATTCACCTTTGTCAAGTTTTTATGTGGGAACTATAGAAATCTGCTGAATAAGATGGTAGGAAATTCTGCTTTAGTTAAAAGACTTTATCTACTTGAAAGAGCTGAATTTGATCTTTTTACGAATTTTTCAGAGATCAAAAGAAACAAAGTTACATCATCAAATTTCACGATCCCGTTAAGCGGGACATTGATAGATTTCAAGAAGAATGATTTGAGATTCCTCCCACAAGGAACAAGGAAAGGAAAGGATTCTTATGCATTCACAAAACATCTGTCACAATCATTCAAGTACAATTTAGCGAATCTTCAATTGATAGAATGGATGAGAATTCAACCTTTTCAAGAATATAAGGATTCATATCTTCAAATTTATGGCAAAGAATTAAAAAACGCATTAAATGAAATAAGTACACATGGACCAGAGGATTACCTGCAAAACACAATCGACTTAGCTAAGGAGTTTAAAAATGTTGTACCTCTCCTTTCAAAATCGTCATTCTTGGATGATTCTTCCAAGAGCAAGTCGCAAAACAGAAACTTCTGTAATCGGTCTGATAGAAGTTATGTGCAAAACTGGGAGAAACGATTAAGCAGAGAGTTGATGTCCAATTTAACAGCCAATGGATTTGGAAGCTTGATAAACATACAGTTGAATTATATTTTATTTACCATCAAGGTTGATCTAATCGATTTATTAGATCGTGTTCTAGGGTCAGTGATCGAAAGCTTTCGGATCCAAGATCCAGACAAGAAAGAACTCAGATACTTACTGGAAATATCTCTGCTTATTGATATTGATAACAAGGAAACAGATGTACTGGCAATAATGGTATGTTCAATGAATAGAAAAACAGGAAATTTACAAGTTCACAACACTTTGCCATACATCAGCTACAAAAATCAAAGTTCCAGGAGGGTCATTGGGGTGGTTGATAGTGGAGTTTCCCGATACACATCTGGACCGAACATTTTGAGTCCAGGTCCATTTAGCAGGTGGCTAGATAGAGAAAGGTATGAGCAATCTGAAAATCAATCGCATTCGACCAGACCCTCAAATCCTTACTTGGATGGCCATCTTGTGGACATGTTTGGCCATTCCAAGGGGGGGAACGTGGGTGGAGGAATTCCCAGCTTTGAGTTTATTTAGGATATTTATTGGATTATACCCGGTTAATAAAAATTAATTAACGGATCAAATTATGTACAAGTTGTGGTTGAGCAAGGCCTGCTTTTGAGCCCAAGATGATTCACCAGAATCCCCATCCTCCCTTACCCTCTCTCTTATCCTTCTTCTTTTTGGCGAAAAAGTCCTTCTTGCACTCCTTGTAGGCATCGAAGAAATCCTGACAAACAAGTCTGTCATCTGGGTTTCTCAAGAGGCAATTCATAGATGCTTGTCTACTTTCTTCACAAGGATCATAGTATTTGGAGGCTTCTTTCATAGTCCATCTGTACTTGTGTCTATGGTTTTCTGGATTGTCGGGATAAAACTTGTAATTGTCCACACCTCCCTGGGTAAAATCGACCTTTTCAATGTCTTTCACTACCTTGTCGCTTTCATCTTTAGTAGCGGGAACAGCTGGTGCTGGGGTTTTGGATGGTGCTGATTCTTCTGACATTCTGATACGCCGATTATGTGAACCTCAATTGTGCCGAAAAAGTTGGAATCCAGTGGTTCTGGGCTTTAATGCACTGTATTGAACAGGGTCCTTGTCTACTGAGGCTAATTTGTGTGGAAGTTGGAGTGGATCGCATCTTTGCAGGTTGCATCCAACTAATGCAGTTTACTGGTTGATGCCGATGAGATTGTGATTCATAAAACACTTATCGAGGAACAACCGACCCCCGTCAACGCCCATATCTAGAGTCCACCTCATCAGCACCATGGCAGACAACCAACCCATAAGGTACCTCGAGGCCTCACAAGAAATCTCGTGTCAAAGATGCAAGACTGAGTTGGCCGTGTTAGTCTCTCGGAAAGAGAACTTTTGCCAGCACTGTTTTGTAAGGTTTATCAGGGGAAAGCAAAGGAAGCAAATGCAGCAAGAAAAGTACAAGGTACGCTACGGCGCCGTTGCGGAGCGTGTGGGTCCGCAAAAGGTGTTATTGACTTTTTCTGGTGGAGTTTCCTCCATCGTCCTTTTGGATGTGATGGCCTCCTTATTGAAGGAGCAATACGAGGCCCACAAAGGAAAGATGGGCTTCGAGCTTGTGGTACTCAATATTGACGAATTCGACCTCTACTCCTTAAACAAGCGTGTCCAAGACGTTTTGCCCACATTGTTGAAACCATATGAACCAGTGAACATTACCTTCAAAGTGCTATCTTTAGATTCCTACGTTTTGGATGACGATATCGTGGAGAAGATCCGTATCAACAGTGAATTCACGGGATTTTCAAGCATTTCAAATAATGAAAACCGCAAACTCAAAGACCTTTTGCAATTATGTCCTAACAAGTCTTCGCAGGAGGATTTATTGACTATTGTATACGATGAACTCATTCTCAGAACTGCACACCTCGAAAACTGTCAAACTATCATCTACGGTCACTGCATGACCAGAATCGCCAACGAGATTGTCGCATTGACTTGCAAAGGAAGAGGTTCAACAGTTTATAAAGCAATCACCGACCACACAGAAACTTTCAGAGGCACCGAATATGATATCATCTTTCCATTGAGGGAAGTTCTTTATGCTGAGATCCTAGCATACAGCAAGTTATGCGATTTCCAACAGTATGTGATTGAGTCTACCATCAAGAAATCAAAAATAGCCAAGAACCTCACCATTCGGGATTTGACTACCAATTACTTCACTAATTTGGATGCTACAGGATATGCATCCACTGCATCCACAGTTGTGAAAACAGGTGAGAAGTTAGGTGCTCCAAGGTTCGATTCCGTTGTGGCCAGTTGCCAAATTTGCGGGGTAGAAATCTACCAAGACCCAAGGGCTTGGTTGAGAAAGATCACCGTGACTGAAGCTGCACCTATAGAGACCGAGGAAGAAGCAGCATATTTGAAGGAGTACGAAGCTACCACAGTGGAAGAGAGCTCTCCTCAAGACGAACAACCCGTGGACATCTGTTATGGGTGTATTGTTACCATTGGTGTGGCAAAACGAGACGAAGGGTTCCGCTGGCCTGTAAAGAGAGATAATAATTCACTGGAGCTTAAGAACCACTACGTGGCACAGAAACAGTCTATTTTAGACGAGTTTGTTCTCACCGATGACGAAGACGAGGAAGATGTGTAAGGAGTAAAGGGGAACAATTTAAATGCCGCCAAAAGATGACCACTCATTGAGGGAGTCCTCATTGGTAACTGTTCACTCGCATCTTCACGACTAATGATGGCCATCAAAAATGGCCTGAACATTTAACTATGGTGGATGCCCATATTTTTTATGATAATTATTTGTCACAAAACCATCCACAAGAGCTAGCCAATGACAAGAAACCATCCAGAATAACCTATTGCGGGAACTTATAGAGTAAATACAACCAATGCCATGAATACCATGTGGATAATTATTTAACTTAGTAGCTGTAGTCCAGTTGCCAGGCCAATTGGAATTTTCAAACCGGACAATTCCTGCCAACCCGGGGCAATATTCAAGAGCCACACCTTTCTCCAAAATTGTACACGATGTTGTAAAGTATTCATTGGATCATAAGGGCCAGAAACGGTGGGTTTGTGTACTTCTTGTAGTGCAGAGAGCTGAAAAGTGAGACTATTATTGGCACGTACTGGAATTAGAACCAGTTTTTACCCTAATAAATCTTTCCAAAAGGCATATTCTTAGGTAACATAGTGAAAACTCATTGAAAAAGCCGAGAAAAACTTCTACCTCTTCAAATTACGTTTTTAAACCGCTCATTACTGTCACTTTTGAGCCGTTGTCGTGGATGTGTGTGTAGGAAATTTGCACCCGCACCTCAATATTTCCCAAATCATCACAACATCTTCTGAGACCGTTAGAGTAACACCAGTTGGAACGAGTCGGAGTTGGAAAACCGCCCAAGTTGATACCATACGCCAATGTACTCGCCGAACCTCTTTCAGAATGACCTCTACAAGTTATGGACACACAACGGAACCACCGATTCCATCAAGCCATTCGAGGAGTTCAGAAATGGCAGCACCACCAAAGCCCATGAAACCACATTGGCACCGGCTGGGGGAGCAACCAGATCTAACGAGAAAATCATAGAAGACCAGAGAAAGTACTTGCGACTGCTCTTCGCTCCGCCGTTGCTGGCGTACTCCGCAGACATTCCTGGCGCCAGTCTCTCCCAGTTAGAGTATACCATCCAAAACACCACCAACTTGCCCGGAGGCAACATGTTGGGGTTGTCGTCGGCAAACACAATGTCCACACCACTCACGCAGTGGAAAGTCCATCAATTGGAGCAATACCTGAGTACTGGCTATTCAACTTTGAGACCGATTGGCATCCATCGAACCATGGAGGAAATTGACATGGATAACGCTCGCAGATACAACACCAGTGAGCAGCAGTTTGACGACCAGTCGTATATAAACACCGCTGAAAACACTCACACCGAAGGCCAAGGTGCTGGAGTCAATGGCAGCAATATCTCTATGCGGGACGTACCTGAAGAAGAAGTGGATCTAGATGCTCAGGTATTGGATATGGATAACAATACCAACAACGACAACACTCAGGGAGATGATCTCGACGAGTTTGACAGCGAGCTGGAAGATGGCGGCGCCAACCACCGTATTGGCGGTGAAAGCTTTCATGGTGCATTCAACAGTTCACACGAGCAAATATCTGCTCCTTTGAGAGATAACTTGGTGGAGGAAGGGTTCATGGCTGACGAGGTGGAGTACCAGAACGACCACTCATTGGTGAACGATAACTTCCCCACAATAAGCACTACATCAACTGGAACGTCGATTCTTAGCAATTTACCAACAGGACTAAGCATAGGAACTTCGTCGACCTCTATCCACGAAGATAGAGTACAACTCAACCATGCTCGGGAGTGTGGAACCGAGGATGAAGAATCAGACCTTGATATGGTTATTGAAGAGTAAGCTACATAAGCAGCACATGTGTACAGGTGATAGACGAGCTTCCCCATAATGCATTATAATTGGATGAGTTCAATCACAATTGGATGATTTCTTGTATTAGCAGTTTATAATATTATATTATTAGTCTATATCATTTTGTGGTTGAGGGGTTGAATGCAAACTGGATGTAGGGTGAGATTTGATGTTGTCAACCTTCGCCGATTGTAAGTGGATTGCAGGTATCATCCACTTACCACAGGAACATCTTGAGCCTTTCCAAGAATATCCACCTACCTTGGCCTCACATTTAGGGCACTGGAACTTTCCTTCCACTTCTTCCTTGTAAAGCTCATCTTTCATCCACTTCAATGGCTCCAGAAGGAAGTAATGCGAGCAAGAAGCACTTGCTTCTTGCACGGAAATAATTCGCCTAGAGTTGGGTGCTTTCTTGATGAATTTGGACTGAGTGGACGACTCATCAGGTGGGGTATGTGGTTCGAGATGAGTACTCTTTGCAAGCACGGTTCTGCATCTTTTGCACCTCAAGTCAAATTCGCTTGGTGCCGTTGAAGTCGAAGGTTCTTGGGAAAGCATTTGCTGTCTGAGAGATTCGCCGCTGGGATCTGATTTCAAAGACAACTCAGCCATCAACTGTTTATATTCTGGATTGGATTTATCCACCGAGCATCCCCACGATTGGTAAAGTTCTAGCTGGTGCAAAAAGCCGGGATTAGGTTCTATGTTTGGGCATTTTCGTCTAACTGCATGTAATGCCTGGTTCAACTTGAGGTTGAATTTTTTCATCAAAAATGCCACCACTATGGTAGGCGATCTAGACTCGCCTTGGGCACAGTGTACAACTATGGCGGTCCGTGAGCCTGGGGCGGAGGAGGAGGTGGAGCCACTTTGTTTGGAGTATAATGCGGCCTGGATAAAATCGTAGGCTTCTTGGAACCGATCGATGATGTTGGACGACTCCTCATCGGAGATTTCGATCTGCTTGTGGATGTAGTTGGAGGTGTAGGCATCGGGGATCTGACCAGCGACCACCGAGAGGATATGGGTTATGCCGTGGGTGGAGGCCAAATCTTCCCCCCGGTTGAACGGCTCGATGGATGCCACGTATATGTCGCCGAGAATGCGTTCTATCATTTCTTAATACGACAACAGGTGAAGGCCAGTGATGGTAGTTTAATATGGGGCCATGGCCATCGCGCGCAGGAAAATATGGCAATATTTTGAGGTTTGTGACACTTGGACAGATGCAAAAATGACACACTGGCCACAAGAGAAGGACATCCCCAGCGAGCCCTCATCGTGGCCATGGATCCCGGCCCACGTATATATAAAGGGTCGAATCCAACACACCAGAGACCACCAGTTCTTCCAATCGGAGCCAAACAGCCAATTTCGTGATCATTGCAATGAAGTTCCAGTCCGTTTTAGTTGTCGCACTCGCAGCCAGTGCTACTGCCATTAGAGTCCCATACTTGAACAAGCCAAAGAAGGAGCCAGTGCCAGCACCAGCTGCCGTCACTCCTATCCCCGAAATCCAAGTTAAGATCGGATACATCAACTAGATATCTGATCTAGGGCGGGACCACCGATGACACGCACCACGAACCGTCCAGAGTGCACCATGTGCGACGAGGTATCTCCATGGTACAGAGGAGGACGCCTTGAACTCCGAAAGCATGGAAGCACGGTGGCACGTTCCATCGCAGATACGTCAGGTCAGTAGAGCGAGCCATCGAGCCATCGCCCCAGATGTTCTCATCGCATGATATGGCCCCAGGTGGGTTTATGGCCAGTTAGCGAACTTAAGCGACGTTTGGCATCGATGCCATGGTCAATGACGGCGCCAGTCTCTACACAGCAAAGTGGTTGGGCTTGACGCCTCGATAATCAATGTATAGAATAAAGAATAAACAACATGGAGCGTTGGGATCGCGGTAGACTGGTTTTCATTAGCTCATTAGCTCATTAGCTCAATAGCTCAATAGCTCAATAGCTCTATAGCTCAATTGCACACAGCTCAATTGCACAACAATAACTAAAAAGGCAACAACCGGTCTGTTTCTGGCCAGAAGATGCAGAGGCAACGGCAGATGACATGCAATGGAACCAATGCCTAGATGTATGCAGTGGAAGGTGGATGTCGCGGGTATGTTGTGTCGTGGATTGTATCATGTCGCACTTCGTGTTGCATGTCGCGGTTGCACCTATGACGTAGCTGATGCCCGATGATGTCGCCACACATGTCGTCACGCATGTCGTGTTTCGTCTCGGCCGGAACAGCGCCGCACGGCGCCGTTGGCCAGAGCCTCCAATTCACACCCCGTGAACCGAGGTTCGACCTCGGGCTGGTCTCCAGCAAACTCCGAGGAAACGGAAATTGCTCTCGCACTTCACGGGTACTCGGCTAACACCCGCTGGCGTACCCCTGAAGGTCCCTTCCCCCGATCCCACCTTGGCCCTACTGGGCCAATCTCCAGGCTGCCTTATTCAACTCGTATTTCCCGTGCATATTGCTTGATGCAACCTCCTGCACTCCAGCAGATTTTCTCCGGTCTGGGGATTTTCCACCACTCAAATTATTGGCTCCGTGGCTCCATCACCGCCCCAGACCGGCCGCCACCGATCTCCGTAGTCACGTTCGCGGGTCCAGCTTCAGAATCACCCGTTTTTGCCCTTAGTATGGCCAGTCCACCGCTTTGAACCGGACTCAGATTCCACTGCCTCTCGGATGTCGTGCACCGAGTCGCCATGTTTGGGAGTGCGTCATTGCTGTAGTCAACAGCACCCGAACCACCACCACCACCACCACAACCAGACCGGGGGCTCGCCTCTTGTTGACCCTCCGCCGGGCATTTGGTCGTTGTGCTCTGCTCTTGTCTTGTTTCCCGCGCTCTTTGCTGTTGCTTTTACATTTTGCGTTTTGCTATTCGCTGGATGTTTGCTCGTCGCCCTGCTTCCGCAGCATTTGTGGCACCCACCATTCTCACCAGCTGCGCTACGGGCCAGTTTACGAGCCACAGATTGGGTATCCCATCAAACGTCTTCCCTGCCTCCTAAAACCCCGTAGCCCCACCGCCACCCCGGCAGTTACTTCCCGAACCACCACCTTCTCCGTGGAGCCCTGAGAGCTGGCAAACCCTACACAAAAGTCCTGTGCCGTGCCAATAACTGCATGCGACCACGATTGCGCAACTGCCACCGATCGTGTCCGAGCCGCCATTTGGTGGATATGGGAGCCGATCCGCGTCCAGTCCGAGCCACCGGCCACAACAGGAGAGCACGCTGGGGGCCCGGTGGCCCCCAGGTGCCCAGGCCGCAGCACGGCACACCAGGCACACAGGGCTGAAGCTGCCGCCGTGGGCGTGGGCGTGGTCCGCGATAGCGGCACTCATGCGTTGTGCCCACCCGTAGGCGGTGCCTGGCCCAGAGTGGGTGGCCCTTCTAGCCGTGGATGCTGATTCTTCACATGTCGCAGACTCCGAAATCTGGGGAATCGCACAAAAATTTTTCACCCTCACCCTCCACCACGTCGGTGATTGGCACTCGGTGCGGGTGAGATGAATGTGCCAGTGGGATGATCCTGGGTGGTGGAGGTGTAACGGTGGGGGCGCGGGGGCCGTGGTGTCACCCCAGAACACGCTACCATTGGCCAGATTGTGTGGGGGAGGTGGCCTCATGGCCCACTCCGAGCACCTCCGTGTGTGTTCCGGACTGGTGCTGGTACCTACCGACAGGTTTCAGCTTCAATGTCGGTTCCAGCTCCCGTGACATTGGTTCATTCCACGTCCTTCCCCGGATTCCACGTTGCATTTCCCGGGGGATCCCCGTGGTCGGTGTGTGGATGTTGGGCATGCCCAGCAGATCCATTGGCCGGTATGGTGGGTTGGGACCTGGCTGGACTGGCCCCAAACCCATGGTGGCTCCAGCCCATCTGGCCCAGCCCGAGGTCACTCCGTAGCTCCCCTGGTCCCGTCGGGCCCCGTTCGCGGTACCCGCACGACGGGGTAAAAGAAACATGTCCGTTGCATTCCGGAGCCTGTGCGCGTGCTGATTGGCCCGCACCCGCCACGGGACGGCCCCAGTATAAGGGTGGTACCCATCCTCCGAAGCTATATATAGGGAGGATCCCCCGAATTTTTTGCCCACTACAAGAATCCAAAATGTCTTTGAGATCTTTCCAACGCTCCTCCGCCTTTGCCAAGAGAGCCGTTCTTGGTGCTAGAACCTATGCCACTGCTGAGCCAGTACGTGCCCATCGCCCGCTCGTCGGTCAATCCCATGCTGTTTCTGTATACTAACCTCCAGACATTGAAGGCCAGATTGGCCGAAATCCTTCCAGAAAAGGCTGAAGAAGTCAAGCAATTGAAGAAGGAACACGGTAAAACCGTAAGTATCCCCGTCTACACAGTGTGCTTCCCATCGACGCCACAGCGTGCCCCAGCGTGGTCAGCGGCCGGGTCCCATGAAGGAACCAGGGTCTGCCTGCGCTGAGGGCGTTATAGCATGTTTGACAGCAACTAGGAGTGGATTCCTCAGCGATTCGCTGGCGCCGTACCCCTACGGCTGCCATTGAATTGAGCAGGATTGCGAATGGGGCTGGACTTCCACCCCATTGGCCGCTAACCGCAAGGTGGCGAGCCCTCTTTGATGCCCAGAAACTGTTGTTTGCATCCATGTGCGTTGTGTCGCTGATGTTGCTTCCTCATCTCGCGCCTGCCCATTGGTTGGGCCTCGGTTGATCCGGTGAAAGACCACCGAGACTCCGTGTGCAGGCGCCGAAGTGTGGGGGAGGGGAGGCGCACTCCGAACCCCCGCCGGAACTATTACTAACTACATACAGGTTATTGGAGAAGTTTTATTGGAACAAGCCTACGGTGGTATGAGAGGTATCAAGGGTTTGGTCTGGGAAGGTTCCGTTTTGGACCCAATCGAGGGTATCAGATTCAGAGGTAGAACCATCCCAGACATCCAAAAGGAATTGCCAAAGGCCCCAGGTGGTTCTGAACCATTGCCAGAAGCTTTGTTCTGGTTATTGTTGACCGGAGAAGTCCCAACTGTCGGTCAAACCAGAGCCTTGTCCGAGGAATTCGCCGCCAGATCTGCTTTGCCAAAGCACGTCGAAGAGTTGATCGACAGATCTCCATCTCACTTGCATCCAATGGCTCAATTCTCCATTGCCGTCACCGCTTTGGAATCCGAGTCCCAATTCGCCAAGGCTTACGCCCAAGGTGTTAACAAGTCCGAGTACTGGAAGTACACTTACGAAGACTCCATCGACTTGTTGGCTAAGTTGCCAAACATCGCTGCCAGAATTTACAGAAACGTCTTCCACGACGGTAAGTTGCCAGCTCAAATCGACTCCTCTTTGGATTACGGTGCCAACTTGGCCTCCCTTTTGGGTTTCGGTGAAAACAAGGAGTTCTTGGAGTTGATGAGATTGTACTTGACCATCCACTCTGACCACGAAGGTGGTAACGTCTCTGCTCACACCACCCACTTGGTTGGTTCTGCTCTCTCCTCCCCATTCTTGTCCTTGTCTGCCGGTTTGAACGGTTTGGCTGGTCCATTGCACGGTCGTGCTAACCAAGAAGTCTTGGAATGGTTGTTCAAGTTGAGAGACGAATTGAAGGGTGACATCTCCAAGGAAGCCATCGAGAAGTACTTGTGGGAGACTCTTAACGCTGGTAGAGTTGTTCCAGGTTACGGTCACGCCGTCTTGAGAAAGACTGACCCAAGATACACCGCTCAAAGAGAGTTCGCCCTCAAGCACATGCCAGACTACGAATTGTTCAAGTTGGTTTCTAACATTTACGAAGTTGCCCCAGGTGTCTTGACCAAGCACGGTAAGACCAAGAACCCATGGCCAAATGTGGACTCCCACTCTGGTGTCTTGTTGCAATACTACGGTTTGACCGAAGAATCCTTCTACACTGTCTTGTTCGGTGTTTCCAGAGCTTTCGGTGTCTTGCCTCAATTGATCTTGGACCGTGGTTTAGGTTTGCCAATCGAGAGACCAAAGTCTTTCTCCACCGAAAAGTACATCGAATTGGTCAAGAACATCAAGGCTTAAATGATTGGATGATTGAATGATCTAACGAGTCTCAAGCCTATTCCTTTATTTATTAAGTAAAATATTATTTATTGCCAGGTAACTGGTTATGTATCAATTGACGACTCGAATGTAATACTTTTTACTGTATTGCATCGACGGGTGTAATCTTCATTTAGATATTGTCGTGCCTCAACCGTTTTGAAAAAGTCTATTACAGAGTAGTTCAAATAGTCAACTGGTGACTCATGAAGAGGCATTTAAGTTCAGCTGTGTTGGAGCGCATAGCGAGGAGGACGCTTACCAGCTGTTCCAGGATCCTAGCAGACCAGAAAGTTCTGTATTCGCAAACTTTACACCTTCCAAAAACCAAATTTGGGCCAAAAATTCCTAAAGGTGACGAAAGATCTTCTCTTATAGAACAGACCAGTCAAGCATTGTACCAATGGCAAACTCTAGCAAACAAAGACGGCCCTGAATTTGTCTTACACGATGGTCCTCCCTATGCTAACGGGGATTTGCATCTTGGCCACGCCTTGAACAAGATCTTGAAAGATATCATCAATAGATTCGAATTGATTCATAACAACTCAAAAGTCAACTATGTTCCGGGATGGGACTGTCACGGCTTACCAATCGAGATGAAGGCAACAAATATGGAAACAGATATAAAAAAAGGGAAGGAATCGAAGAAATTGTCACCAGTGGAAGTTAGAAAAGCCTGCAGGGAATTAGCCACTTCCATGATAGACCTGCAACGTTCCCAGTTTAAGGAGTTTGCCATAATGACAAACTTTGACGAGCCTTACATCACCATGTCCCACAAGTACGAGATCAACCAATTGAGGATCTTCAAGAAGTTGATGGAGAATGGACTTTTATCAAGACAATTGAAGCCTGTTTGGTGGGGCTGTGAGACTCAGACTGCATTAGCCGAGGCAGAATTGGAATATAATAATGACCACAAATCGGTGTCTATTTATGTAAAGTTTCCTATCGCCAGCAGTCCAGTTTATGACGTGCTACAATCCAGTGGTAGATCAGTTGACCCAGGTAACTTGAAGCTTTTAATATGGACTTCAACTCCATGGACTATTCCTGTGAATAAAGCTGTTTGTGTTAACAAAAACTTCACCTACACCTTGTTGCACAATAAGCAGACGGATGAATATTTAGTTGTGGCAGACTCTCTCAAGGGCCAACTCGTTGAACTTGAGCCAGAATGGGAATTGACTGATATATTAATTTCTGGAGATCAGTTGGTGGACTCCTCTTACAAAAACCCTGCTGCTAAGGACGAATTGATTTATCCTGTGTTGCATGGAGATCACGTTGTTGATAATGCTGGTACAGGATTGGTTCATACTGCTCCAGCGCATGGTGGGGAGGATTATATAGTTGCCAAGAACCACGGTATTGAAATCATTTCAGCCATTGATAATCAAGGTAAGTATATTGAAGGAATGGTTCCAGTGGGTTATTCCTCTTTGCACTCCCTCAAAGTCACCACACCAGCCACAGTATGGAAGTGTATTGAACTTATGAAAGAAAGCAACATGATTTTTAATGTCAACAAAAACTTCAGACATTCATACCCATATGACTGGAGATCCAAGTCTCCGGTTATTCAAAGAGCTACTCCACAATGGTTTGTGAATGTGGAGAAAATCAAGGCCACTGCCTTAGATGCTTTGAAAGAGGTGAAATTTTATCCAGAATCAGGCAAAAATCGTCTTCCTCTGTTTATTCAAAACAGAAATGAATGGTGTATTTCGAGGCAAAGATCGTGGGGTTTGCCTCTTCCAATAATTTACGAGAAGGCATCAGGCAATCCGTTGGAAGATTTGAAGATAATCGAGCACATTATCGATCGTATCGATGAGTTTGGTACAGATGAATGGTTTGTGGAAGAAGAAGACGTCTCAAGATGGTTACCCAAGTCGCTTGAGGGACAAGGAAAGAATTTCTACAAGGGAAAAGATACCATGGATGTTTGGTTTGATTCTGGAACTTCCTGGAGCACCTTATCCTCCAATTTGAGCGAACTTATGTCATCAGATAAGCCAGTTGCAGACGTTTACTTGGAAGGAAGTGACCAACACAGAGGATGGTTTCAGTCGTCGTTATTGAATAAGATAATTGCTTCCGGTGAACACGGCACAGATTTTAAGCCCGTTGCACCTTTCAAAAAGATCATTACTCATGGCTTCACCTTAGATAGCAAGAACGATAAGATGTCCAAATCAAAAGGGAATATTATCGTTCCCAAACATGCCATGGAAGGAGGAGGAAAACCATTCTTACCAGCTTTGGGAACTGATGGCTTGAGATTATGGGTAGCTTCGTCGAATTACAATTCCGATGTCAATGTTTCCAGTGAAGTGTTAACTAGAGTTTTTGATAATTCCAAAAAGGTCAGGGTAACTTTCAAATTCATGTTGGGAAACTTGAAGGATTTCAGTGATCCAGTTCCTTACGAAGATTTAGGACCACTTGACAAGTATGCTTTATCAAAACTCCATAAGCTAGAGACCAATTGTATCGAATTTTTCAAGGAACATAATTTTTCAAGAGCTGTGTCCGAGATCAACTTCCACATGAACAACGACTTGAGTGCCTGGTATTTCGATATTTCCAAAGATTGCTTGTACACCGACGAAAAGAACTCGTTACGCAGAAGAGGCATCCAGACAGTCTTGAAAGAGTGTTTGCGTACTTACATTGGTTTGTTGGCTCCAATACAGCCTTTGGTGACCCAAGAAGTGTGGAATGAATACAGAGACATGTTCGGACATTCTGAAACCTCACCTTTCATGATGGGAGGGTGGAACGAATTTTTCAAGCTTCCAAAGCACTATTTGAATGAGCAAATGGAGCAGGAACTTCAGACTGTTTGGAATATTCGTGACCATGTTTACAAAGACTTGGAGGCTCTTCGTGAGCAAGGCAAGTACAAGAACAAACTAGAAACACAAATCAACCTTGAAGTGGACGAAAAGTTCCAGAAACTACTCGAACCACATGCATCCTACTTGGACGACTATTTCTTGGTCTCGAAGGTTTCTGTCAATTCTCCCTTATCCGAACAGTTGGCATATGTCTCAAAGACTCAGCTCGAAGTCGCTGGCTCCACAATTAAGATCCAAGTGGGCCCTTCTGACAGTGCAAAATGTCCTAGGTGCTGGAAGTATACTGCACCTGTTGAGGACACCCTCTGTTCCAAGTGTGACTCTGTGGTGAAAAATCTTGCAAGCTAGTCCGTGAAAACTCTGCGACATAAGAGATCAGGGTATTACGCCTTGAAGCTTCGCAGACTGTAAGTACTTTTGCCTTATCGTGTCCATAATGTATATACCTTGTAAATAATTAACGAACCATTCAGAACTGCCAGGTTTTTCTACTAGTTCCATCAGGTTTTAGTCGTCAGAATAGAGTCCGTATAGAGTCCATTCATGAATGTTGTCCAAGAGAAATTGCAAAATATCGGAAATTAATTTATCTTCTGCTTGGCAGTTCAAAAAGTGCCAGTTGGCTCTTCAGAGAAATTAATGCTTCCTTTATCATACTTGATGTCTGTGTGCAGGTCGAATACAGTTACTGCGACCCCACCAAGATGTGGCCCAAAAATCAACAACAGGTTTCTAACTACATAACATCCGCAAGAAAACACCACTGAACATGAGCTTCTCTCGTAAAATTGGGAGTTATGAGCTTCAGAAGTCTGCAATAGCCGAAAAATATACCGCGTTGAAAGCTGACGCCGGAGAAGGCCCGTGGACTGAAACTTTCGAACTACTCTTGATACTTGATGAAATCCTCTACGAGTATCACATGGTGAAAAGCTACATGGAGTATACAAAGTACGAATTAAATGAGTTTGACACGATGATATTTGCTGAAATACAGAAGTTGGTCAAAAGCCTACAGGAAAAACTTCCGGTGGACCTGCTCTCAGAAGATATCAATAGGGTACCAATTGTCAGAAGAGAATTACAGGAAAATGCTAGAGAAGCAGCAAAGATCTATTCACTACAGGAGAAATCTTCCACAGATGTAGTGCCTTATTTATTACCCTCGTCCATGCCAGAGGACTTTGATATGCCATCGTTCGCATCCAAAGTGGGGACTCCGAGAACGAAGTCGTCCGGGATGTTCCTTTCGGGAACGTGGTCTAAGGCTCATGTAACATGCTTGTTCAATGCAGCATCTCAGAAGAGTGCCACGAGGGTATCTCAAAAAGTAGAACAGATCAAGAAAGCATTCCAGGAAGATTTGGGGGTGAATATTTCTTTGAAAGGGGCCAAATATCTTATGTTGCATTATGGATTCTGCATCACTGGAGTCAACATTAAGGACTTCAATAAGCTTTTCGATGAAGCTTACTTGAGATATGAGTTTAGTAGTGCCCCAGGAAGATACCAGAAGATAGGTGCTTACATATCGAGAAAATATCCCAAAATAGCTTCTTCTAGCGATATAGAATACGGCTTTAGACTCCGGAGGCTTTTCAGAAAAGTTTATGGGACCCATACGGAACCAAAGAAAAATTATGAAGATTACTCAAAGTTGGCACCATTTCTAACCCCTAAGAAATCGTCAAGAAAGTCTTCACATAAACCTAATGCTACAGTTGGAGACTTGAACGAAAATGAGCTGACAGATGACAGTGTTCAAGAAATGACCATATAATGTGTGTTTACAATCCAATTCCGCTAGCCGGTAGATAATATCAATGTTACACTAATTCTATTAAAGCATGTCCAATTTTCAGCATATAGTATACATAAAATCATAATTTTCATCATTATCTCTTTCCGCTCATTAACTGAGTCAACAATTGAGAGCTGGAAGACTGTGTTGATGCGTTATAACTCGATGCAGCATTAACTGATTGAGGTTCAGCATAGGCTGGGTTTTGAGGTTGAATTTGAGATGGACTAATCTGGGTCTTTGGAGCCACACCAGCAGCGAACAAGCCTGGTGGAGGTGGAGTGGAGGTATTAGTACGATCATTCAACTTCAAAAGGTTGATCTGTGCTTGCCCAGCCTGTGCAGAAGATTGTTGTTGTTGTTGCTGTTGAGCTTGTTGTTGCTGTAATTGGAGAAGAAGCAATTGTTGCTGAGCTTGCTGAGCCTGTTGTTGTGCCAATGTGCTGTCACCTCTTTGAACTTGTTGAGCCTCGAACAATTTTTTCTGTTGTTCCAATTGCAATTGTTGTAATTGGGCAGACTGTACACTAGGGCTAACCAGTGCCTGTTGACGCTGTTGTTGCTGTTGCTGTTGTAATTGAGCCTGCAAGATAGATTGCTGTTGACTAATTGGATGGTTTTGATATGCTAAATGGTAGTTCTTGATTGGTTTCAAGATGAATCTTTCAATAACTTGAAGAGCAAGAGTCATGTCATCGTCGAGTTTAGAGTCATTAATCAAATTAGATGAATTGAAAGCAAATAATGGAAGTCTTTCGGAATTGTTAGACATTCCTTTGAAATGAACCCGTAACTTCTCCTTTCTTTCACTCAAATATCTCAAATTCTCAGAAGTTTGTTCTATAAAGTTGGATGCAGAATCATCATCAATATCAATATCATCAGGTAACAACACATTATCTTTGACTGATTTGATGGGCTTCGTCTTCTTGCTGTCTTTCTTTTGCAGTTGCTTCTGGTTATTGAATATCTCACCCAAAGTTGGGAATGCTGCAGAGTTGGCCAATGGGGTGTTATTACTAACTTGTGGAGAGCTGCTGGCGGAAACACTGTCACTCTTTGCCCAGTGAGCAGTTGCTGGAAGTACAGGTCCACCATTTGTAGGAACCGCTGGCTTTTGGGTCAATGGTTTCTCGATTTCAATCTCTTCTTCGTCACCACTGTAAACACTATGAGAAACCGAGGATTGACCATTCAAGATTTGTGTATGGTGAATGTTGGAACCACTAGAGACTCTGGAACCTGACATTCCCATCATGCCCATCTTGATACCCTGTTGAGTAGAAAGATCCTTTCTGGTGTAAGAATCTGCTTCCTCTCCGGGTTCATGCAAGAACATACAGTTTGGATTTGGGCATGGATGACCCCTCAAGTATGACGAACAGTACTTTGTGGTACCGTGGGCAGCCCTCAAGATACGCCCATCACACATGGTGCCATCAAGCTCATTAATACACTTCAAGGCATCCTCTTTTTTAGCAAATGTAACGTAGACAACCAAGCCTGGGTTCAGGTGATGATGTGGAGCCAGGGTGGAAGGAGCCTTTTTGTTTATCACAATCTTCAGTATCTTTCCATATTGTCCAAAGTACTTGTCTGATCTCAACACGGAGTGGAGGTCATCTGGGTTGCATGGAGGGTTGAGGCCGGTAACATAGACCAAGTTCTTTTGGACCACTCTCAATCCAGCCAAATGTTTCTTGTTGGCCATCTCGGTTTCCTTCTTTTCCTTCTCTCTCTGCTTCTTCTCCCGCTCTTTTCTCTCCTTTTTGAGCTGTTGCAACTTGTATTCGTCAGCGCTAATGCTCTTATACTCAACGCTTTCATCGTCGTACAATCTTCTGCAACCGGGACACCTGCCATTGAGTTCAGGATTCTGACGAATGTTATTGTAGCAGAACTGACAGATCTGATATCCACAGGGACATGGCTTGAAGTTTTTATCGGAAATATCCATTTCTTCCACACACAATGGACTATATGTTAGTATTGATCTCGCTTGCTATGGTCACTTTAGATACATACCAATATTCCTCTTCATCATCGCTGATAAATGAATCGTCTGTAGTCACCATGGTGTATTAAATCTCTTGCTGAATCTATCGGTAATATGAAAGCCCTATGTATATGTGAGTTGGCTAAATGTAGTAAGTTCAATTATTCCTGTTCGTTGGTATATGGTGAAAAAATGTCGTGCACTTACCTTTCACCAACTTCGTTACGTAAGCAGCTTCGTGGGTGCTACTAGCCAGGAAGTAAAGCGAACCACCACGACACCCCTGATAGAAGCTCAACAGGCATAATGGCATTCTTGGTAGATTTGTGGGAGTCCATTTTCACACCTGGAACCACCCCAGCGTTAATTACTGCCACACATGTGTCGTTCATTCTTTTAATTCTCTCGTTGGTAACTTTGATCTTTGTCACCAAATCGATCCATTTCATCAACTTGTTGGTGATTGCAGTCTTGCTCTACGGCTCGGTGATCTGGTTTATAAATGAGTTGAAGCAAGTGAAGTTGAAGTCCAATGAGGAATTGGAGAAAGACGGAAAGTCCGAAACCCCTAAGGTCGAAGAGAAGGATGCCCCCGTTGAAACCAAGACCACTGGAGTCCAAGTCAATAGCCCTATTAAAAAGAGAAAGGTATGAATGATAAACGTTCAGCTTGTGAAGCCAAAGTTGGCGATACATCGAGAAGTAGCGTTACTTCCTACACATTGGTCACTATTTGCCACAACTTCCCATAGCCAAAGATTGGTACTCCCAATTGATTGCTTGGCTTTGGCCTAGTGGGTCCTGTTGACATCAGGTCAAATCAACGCAACAGCTACCTTTTCCTCGAAACAGTACAAATGCCCTTTTTCTCGGTCTTCTTTAGCTCCTACATAGAATCCTCGAGTGCACTATAATGAACTTCAGAGACGCTCTTCTGCAATATATCGATCACCCCACCACATCCAAAGATGTTGTGTTTCACGACTCGAACGTAGTGATCATCAAGGATAAGTTTCCGAAATCCATCCGTCATTATTTGGTGATTCCAAGATCTACCTTGGTCACCCACATCCATCCTCTAGATGCTTTCACCAGAGACTATCAGCCTTGGACCGGTGAAGAACTATACGACATGATGCTGGAGTACGTGGAAAAAGCCAAGGAGCTCATAGTGGAGGAAATAAGGCAATCCATTGAGCCAAGCGACACCACGTTCTTGGCCAATCTCAAAAACAGTCATATCATGGCAGGAGTGCATTCCATCCCTTCACTAAGAAATCTCCACATCCATGTTTTGACCGAGGATCTCAATTCCGACAGATTGAAGAACAAGAAGCACTACAACTCGTTTGCTACGGAGTTTTTTGTCCCCTTTGAGCGTTTGAATCCGATGTTCAATGAAAAGTATGTGAAATCAATTAAGAGAGTGGAAGATTATGATTCGGACTCTGCCTCTTCAGAAGGGTATCTGTCAGACGACACCAATTTCGTGAGGATAGTACGCAATGGAACTACCTTGAATGGATACCTAAAATCCGAACTAAAATGTCTCCATTGTGGAGCAAAGTTTGAAAATAGCATCAAGAGATTGAAGGAGCACCTAAAGTACCATTTCGAAAATGATCCTTTAACATCACCTTTGAAAGGTCTTATTCCTAATGGCAAGTCTATCATTAACGATGAATCAAATCCATGACTGATTTGCACATAGTATTGAACAAATTCTTTTCAAAAAACCACCAGTCCAAAAAATGAAGTAAAAGAATCAATAATTCCCTTCACTTCCAATAAGCATTGCATTTTAAACTACATTACAGGTCATGAACTACTAGGGAATAATTTAAATATTACATATTATACAATTTATGTTTGCCAGCACAATCATCTTTTGTGGGAAAATTGCTCTCCCAGGCTAAAAAAAAAACCGAGGAGCCCTGGTGAAATAATCGTTGGAGGCTAATGAGTTGATTACCTTCTTTTGCAGCCTTTCCGGAAGTGTCGTATTCTTCATCTGAATCTATGGTTGTAGGCATTAGGGTTCTGCGAAGTCCGGGTAACTCGCAACTATATAAAGACTTTTCAAGACTTTCGATACTCTTCATCAATAGTCAACCACTTAATACACGTCACAGCAATTATAATGTAGTTCTGGGACAATATCTCCACCCACATGCCGACTTCAGGTGTGGGGGGTAAACGAATCCCAAATATTGAATGAAACATCTGCAGAAGGGTCCTCAATTTTCCATGTGATGACTTACTTTTGATGATGGTTCACATCACCCTTCGCCCTGAAGGAACTGTATCACCTTCGAGCCAATCAAGCTTTTTCTATCATGTGCATCGATCTTGTCATTTGGAACGGGGCATCTAGTTCTGTAATCGCAGAATTTGCACTTATCCAATTCCTGCGTGAACTTAGGAGATCTTCTCCCACTCCAGAATGACGTTGCAGCCGTTAGATGCGCCTGTAGTTCTTCAGAAGAATATTCGTATGGACTCTTGTGAAAGCAAGAACCGGTCTTCACGTTGTGATACTCCACAAAAGTGCTGTCTCCTATAATTAGCTCCAATAAGGTGTAGAATTGGGATGAGCGAGCAGCGAAATACCTTAATGTTGGCGGAGTTTTCCACTCTTTCAAGAGACCATCGTCAAATAATTGCTTGTAATCGAAATTCTCCTCGACGGATATCTTCTCATAAGGATTGAACTTGCTGATCTTTCCACTCATGGGGTGTGTATTTTCAAGTTCACTGTTATAGTCAGTGCTTTGGTTATGCCCACACTCTTCCCTTTCCACTTTCCAGTCCACAATCCGGCTCAAATCATACGTCTCGTAGGTAATGTCTGGTACGTAGGAGTCAAAAGGCTCGAATCCAATGGGTTCACCATTTGCCAATTTTTGAAAGTCCACATGAAATAACTCATAATGCTGGCGTAAAATAGAAAGAATGGTCTTCATATTTATTGGCAGATCCAAATTCAATCCTCTTTGTCTAGCATTTTCCAATAGACTGAAGTATCCAAAATTGTCTTTGGGACTAGCCAATAATTCAAGCATTTTTCTGTAATAGAAAGTTTGAAGCTTGGAAGAATTTGTGACCGATTCTTGGGTAGGAATCTTGTTAAATGAGCGAGTTTTCACATCCGATGTGACCACTTTGAAGGTGTTGCTATGTTCTTTCACAATGGATTTTGCGGTTCTTAAGAACCATTCTAGGTCTACCAAAATGATATTATTGATCAACTTCTTGCTGTTGTACTCCAAACTCCATTGAATTTCGTTGAAGAGACTTAGGTCCGTGGGATCATTCTTGTTTTCGATTTTTAAATGGTCTATTACCCCACTCACTAATACTTTCGATGGATTCACAATTCCAGGATGTACATGCAGCTCGATTAACACCTTTTTGTTATCCAAAAATAACCCCTTGTTGATGTCAATATAACAATGTGCTAATATTTCCCTTGCCTCGGATTTCGTTGTCAAGGCATAAATACGGCTAATAATTTGATGAGACCATTGCCATGCCAAATCACTCTCTGCTTCACTACCAAAAACCAATTGTTCAAATTCCTCCACACTGAGTGGTAAGCACATGTCACTAACATTTACAGAGTATTCGCTTTCATCGATAGTGTAACTCTCTATTTCCTTCTTTATGAGCTCATCGTAAGTTTGCCGTATTGCTTCGTGTAAAGCACTCAAGTCAATTTCCTGGTGCATTTCTAGCTCCAACTCCTGGTGCTTCTCATTTCCAAGCTCGATAGCTTTGGTGTTCTTGATAGAGGTGGATCCTGAAAAGATGCTGTAGTAGTCTCTTAATTCACACCAACGATCCACTAACAATTTGGTGACCCCAAGCCTGGGAGCCTTCACGTAAGAATGGTCGCTATTGTTGGATGAATGGAATTCATAGGGACTCAGTGACAAAGGCGCTTTTACTGGAAGGTACTGACTTTCATGAAGGCTCCAATTGCCATACAAGTTTCTCAATGACTGATTTGCTAACTCCTGCGCAATGCCTTCAGTGGAATCCTTTAGGATAAACTTCCTGATGATCTGAAGAGCTTCTTTGTCACTTACTCCTTTATGGTGACCATATCTTTGAGAATAGTATCTTTGAGATGCTAGTCTTCGTATTGACATCAATCAAAAGTGAGTTGCATTATCACCAAAATTATATAAAGGACCCACAAAAGAAATGAACTGGA
This sequence comes from Suhomyces yuchorum, assembly GCA_030571845.1. Taxonomy (NCBI): domain Eukaryota; kingdom Fungi; phylum Ascomycota; class Pichiomycetes; order Serinales; family Debaryomycetaceae; genus Suhomyces; species Suhomyces yuchorum. Next base: position 154,070 of record JAJLYW010000031.1, read on the forward strand.
ACCCAAATTAGAAGTACATATTAGAAACACAAAGCAAAAACAAAAATTAACTTAATCCCAAAGGGGTTAAATTCCCAATTGGACGGTTGCTGAGGTTTGGGTATTTCCGTTGTTTCACTTGATTTCTGTTATTTCTTTCCGTCATTTCTGTTTGCCTCAATGCGCTACTTTCTTACAAGAAGTATAAAATATCGATACATTTGACCGTCCAGTTATAAAACTGACAATATAGTACAGAAGGGTATCTACCTCCAGGGTATTAACAATTAATGGATTCCTCTCTTCATCTTTAACGATTCTCTCTTCTTTTCACTCAAGCTAAATTGTGTAGGCAAGTTTATCTTGGATGAGTCTACCATCATAGGATCATTGCTTCCAGAGGCCTGGTTCACTGGACTCTCGGTGATGGAGCTATTACTGCTGCTCACGCCACTTCCTAACAGAGGAATGTGGCCAAATCCATTACTGAAATAGCCATATTCTTCAGATGGGGTGGTGGCTGACATAAATGGAGAATCCAATGTCATACCAGTCCCCGATCTGTTCTGTAAGGAGTTTGGTGTGGAGACACCATTTAATGCATTGAGAGCCTGTATGTTTGCACACTCGGTATTGATAGTCAAAGGACGGGGCAACGAGTTGTTACTTCTAGATGAAGATCTCGATCTAGCTGCCTGCGCTTGTTGCATCAAGAACTCCTCATAATCTGAACCAGCCATATGTCCACTATTTATGGTATTCTGAATGGTTTGTGTATGATTGGGGTTAGGAGGTGTCCAAGAAGAACCGCTCGATATCGAACCTTTGTTGGAGCTTGGAGGTGTTTGGTAATCCATCATCATGTTGTTAAACCCAGCAGAATTATTTTGATTAGCTGCAGAACGATTAATCAACGACTGAGGCACTGAATCTTGAATAGACTGCAATGAATCAGTGCTAGCATTGAATTGTTCTTGATGTATTCCTTGTGGTCTTATACTGTTTATATTACCCACATGTAACCAGTTATTGTTACTGTAGGAGTTATTTCTAGTCAAAGATTGCTTTCTCAAGTTTAACAGCGAGGAGCGGGACCTATTGTTATTGTTATTAGCATTGAAGTTGTTGATGTTGAGATCTGTAAGCGATAAGTTCGAGATGGAAGACAGCTTCAACCCCGAGCTTGGACCGTTGTTCAAAACTAAGCCATTGCTGGTGGAAGTCATGGACACAGTGGTACTCTCTGGAAGCTTTGGAGGAGCTTGTTTGAGGGTGGAACTGGTTTGGTTGTGGAATGTGCATAATTCTATGAGTCTCTTTCTAATGAGTTGCAAAATGATAGGTTGGTAAAAATGATTTTTGAGATAATCCGAGGTTATAATGCAATTTTGATCATAAGGAGGGTGGTTTGGAATGTTGGTGGAAGACACCAAGTCGGACATGGTTTCGTTGGCCACCTTGCTGACGAGACCGCTTGGAGGCACGATACCCAGGAACGGAGTGGTGGTGGGATGTGCCAAGATGCGGTTATAGACCGTCATCACAAGCTGGTCGAACGCCGGGGTAAATGCAACGGTGTAATTGCGCGAGCTCTTGTGGCCCATGGGCTCGTCGATATCGGTGAGAATATCATCGCTCTCGTTGTAGGTAGGGTTGGAGTAAAGCGATTCCAGCTTGACAAGGGGTTGTGCAAAGTAGAAAGACTGGTTTGCCTGGCCCGACTGGTGATGCTGGGGAAGGCCGTTTTGGAGGCCATGGCCATGGATTGCATGGCCCATGGGATGGTCCACCGGGGTGCGCAACGTCTGCTCCAACGGAGTGTAGGGTCCGTCGTAGGACAAGTTCTGGAGCGACTTGTTCAACTTAAGTGACAAGTTGAGCTTCTGGTTGCTCATGGTGGTTGGTGTTGCTAGCAAAGTGCAAGGACCGGGGAGGCCTGGGAGTGGTGGGGGAACGTGAGGAAAACGGTCTTGACGACTGAAGGACGGTGGAGGGGACTGAAGAACGACTTCTGCGAGGTGAATGGTAGCAACAGGCAACTTCCAGTAAGGAACCCAAGGTAGCAAAGGAGAGAGTGGTGGAAAAGTTGAAGTCGTGAATGGTTGGAACTACGACAGATTTATGGACGTGACAGAGCGCGTCGCAATAAGGGGGACTGACCGGGCGCGATACGGCCGGGTGCAGGAGTCGGAAGATCCGGTGGGGCGGTCGGTGGGGGAGCGCAGCCAGCCAGTTGCTCAATAGAGAGACTGGTACCATATACGAGAGCCAGAAACGGCCTAGTAGGATGTGAAACCGATGAAATTGGGGAACACCGCACGGGGACAAGGTGGCACACAAGCGACAGGGATGCAGATGGAATATTGCATGGAACAATCGGCATGTGGTGACCTGGAGGGCTTGGAGCCCATCACGAGATGGGGCTTGGAGCAGGCACTCAGCGAACAGTAAGACCAGCAGGTCCATTCAATCTGGCATGGTGGCTCGATGTACAGCGGCACCTTCCCATCGCGCAGGTGCTCCATTGGGATGGTTGCTGTACATTATGGGCTTCGAAACCCTGGCATTTGGAATGAAAAATTCCGACAATGCTGGGGCTGAACCCCGAGAAGGCCCTCGCCACCCTGGCTCCTACATTGCTGCAAGTGTTGAGTAGATTCTACGAGGGCCTAGGTTGTGGGGTGAGGAGTTTAATATCCGGAACCAGGGGGGCCAATGCTGGACTCCCTGGATCTTCCACTTCATTAGCTGGTGGTCAATCTTTTCCATGCAGGTGACTGCATTGAAACGCGTGTAATTTACCCAATCGGGCCAAATGTAATAATATGTACGTTTTGGGAGCCCCGGTGTCCCAACCGAGTGGCTACTAAAGGCCTTCCCAGAGCCCTGGCCAGGCCCTGCTTCAGGTATGTGTTCCTGGCGGGAGGCATCTTGGTGTGGAGTTGAGGCTTAATTCGGAGACAAGAATTTGACTGTTGGGTTACCACAAATGTTCGAGGCCTATTTTTTCACCGGGGCCATGGCACATTTCTTCTCTCCTATTTGCAAGATGTGGTTTGCTCCAGCCGATTCCTAAGCGGGTTCGAAACGTTATAGGAGAAAGTCCATTTCAAACATCCGCATTCTGGTCAAAAAAAAAATACTTCCAACCAGTTAAAGGC